>BQNB010001823.1:0-20839 GCA_026074375.1 Tanacetum coccineum | reverse complement strand
ATTGTCTTTTAAAATGAAAACCAAAAAGAGTAAAATTTTGAAATCAACCTTTTTCATAAGCCTTTTTCATGGCTTATCCGAATTTCAAACTCCTTTTTGATTGATGATTATTGTAGCTTATTGTATAAGCTTCATTGTGCTACAAGTCATTTAGCCATAAGGATCCGCTGTCTAGCTTAAAATTTAGCTAGAAAAGTGTCCCTTTGGCTGTTTGGCTAACAGTTTTGGACTATTTGCTTATTTGCTTTTTAAAGTTTTTCCAGCTTATTTGTTATTTTATTTTTTGATACTTAGTGCTTATTAGGTCCTATTCTTTACTTATTTTTATTTTCCAGTTTAATCCTAGTGCTTAATGGTCTTTTAGCTTAAGAATGGTAGTTAAGTCCTTTTAGTCTATTTTAAGTGTCTTTAAGTCTTTTCATGTTTTCAGCTTATTTCATTAGCTTAATTTGAGTCTTAAGTGCTCATTAGGTATAGCTTTAGGTCAGTCTTAGCTTATTTGCTTTCCTCCTTAGCTTATTGAGTCTTAAAAGTTTAAAATATTTGTTAAAAAGTCATTGGTATAAAAAGCTTAAACTGTCACTTTCTTTTAGCTTGTTGCCAGCTTATTTTCAAGTTTTGAAAAAAGTGGCTTTTTTAAAGTTTGTCATTTTTGCTTATTTTATAAGTTTTTAAAAAGAAAAACAAAAAAATGTTTTCTAAAAAAGAGAGGTCACAGGGGTCGAACTTGTGACCTCCCCTTTACATACCAAGCATATTTAACACACACCTCAACACCAACTGCCCTTGGGACTTGTCACCTGTCATCCTTTGCAAAATTTAATATTTACCCCTCTTTTTCCCCTTTAAGCCTTTCAGCTTATTATAGCTTATTTCCAGCTTATTTCAATAAGTTGTCTTGCCCATTTTATTTTTCCTAGATTAAGCATTCTTCAAAGTACTTTTAAGAATTTTTTCAGAATTTTCCCATTTAGTTTAGTATTTTTAATTAATTTTTCTTATTAAAACTGTTTTTAAATCATATTAAATAAAATAAAAATCAAAAAAATATAATTCTTTTTTTTAAATTTTCTTTTATCATTTAGGATTGTTAAAAATTAAATTTGCATTTGTAGGGTTAAAATTGTTGGATTTAGTTTTTTAAAGAACGGGATTTGAATCCCGTTAACGTTTTTCGTGTTTAGGCTTTAATTGCTTATCGTTTTTAATGTGCCTTTACTTGTTTTAACATTTTAGTTATAGAAATAGATATCCAAACCCAATTTGTGATATTCAAGCATTGTTTAACAAACGTTACCTCGATTTTCAAATTCGCACCTCGTCGGGACACGACCCGGGAAGGTTTTTAGGGATTTTACTTGGGTCAAAAGTAATTTCCTTCTAAAAGTCTTACGAAATTCTTATCATTGATTTTTTGAGATAATTCTTATTATTATATATTTATATTTATTATATAGATATTTATATATACTAAAGGAGTTGTTTTAAAGTCAATCGTTTTTTGGCGCCGCTGCCTGGGAGGTCGTGAGACGATTATCGAGTTGAAGTTTGTTGTGCCTTGAAGACCCTTCCTCGTGAAGTTATCATTTTCCGTTTGTGAATATTTTCTTTTATTATGAAGTAATGAAAAATACCAAAAAAATCGAAAAACAACAAAAACAACCGTCGTGTCACTTGTGATTTCGGCTCACCTTTAGATTACAAACTATAAGAGAGGTATAAGGAGGGTCGATCCTGCGAACTTCGACCCGAAAGGAGAAGGTTTTTAATAGCTTCGTGCTTACCCGCTCCTCCGCTTCTTTGTGCGTTTTCTAAAGAGCTATTTTTACACTCGTTTGATTAACGGTTACCAAAAATATTTTTCTTTTATATTTATCTTTCAGAAAAGCCCCAAAATATTCTTCTTAACCCCACTTTGTTTAATTCTTCTCTTTATCCCTCTTTAATTCTATCATCATGTATGGATTTAAAGAATGTTCGTCTTATGGAGCTTTGTATAATAAAGATCATTGTTGTTCCATTGACACTTTTGTTCGTGATCTTAATGAAACACCCGATTAGTCTAAACAATCCCTTCCGAATTTTCCTACGTGTGGAGACCCGGTTGATGGTCTATATTGTCGACCTTGTGCTTTTGTGCGAAAGTGTTTGAATGAAGTTTGTTTTACAAGTTGTGATGAAAATTAATCTTTCAAAAATCTTCTCAACCCACCTCAACAAATCCAAACTCACTCTTCCGAGTCATCCAATGATAATACTAACTTTGTTGATACGCCTCAAGAACCAATTGTCGAAAATCAAGACCCCGGTGAAAATTTTGCAAAAAATTCTTCACAAAGTCCTCAATGAATCACCCAAAATTGTTGTTACGGGTGCGGCGATTCGTTAGACGGTTTCTTTTGTCAACGATGTACTTGTGAGTCTTGTGGGAACGGTGCTCATTATGGTTACAATTGTCCACCTCAAGTTCCGATTATCTCTAATCCGGAACCATGCTACAATCAAAACTTTGATGAGTTCTCACAAACTTCGCCAAGTTTTCAACAACAATATCTTTATTGTACGTGCCAACGGTGTGGTTGCAATCAATATGATGGAGTTTGTTTTTATTGTACTTATGGAAAAGGAACACCAATCAAATTTTCAACTCCGTACTCTTTTAACGATTCTCCAAATTTTTCAAACCACCCTCCACAAAATTTACCAAATTTTCAACAACAATATCTTAGTTGTGAAAATTATGAGGGCCCTCATGAGACTTTCCAATGTCAACCAATGAATGAAAATTATCATGAGCCAAATTTTTGCTATAATTCTAATTCTTTTGGTTTTGACCAATTTCAAGCCTCGCAATTTATCATTGATCATATTGATTCAATGAATGATCATCTAAAAGCTCATTGAAACTTTCAACAAGTGATGGATGATTCTATGAGTAAGCTTCGTGAGACGTTTCAAACTTGGTTACAACAACGGCAAGAACAAGTGGTTAATCTTGATACTTATACTCCCGAGCCTTTGCAATATCAGAAGATTCCTATTTGCTAAGATGATGACAACGACGAGTATTGTTTTTCAACACAAGAATATCTCAAGAAATTCTCCTCCGCAATCACACCCGATTTATCAAAATCGGACTCTCTTATAATGAAGGATAAGCATCTCGACACTATTCCAGAAATAGAATCGGACGAATTAATAAAGTCTAGTGTTGAGAACCTTATCCCAATCCCAAGTGAGTCTGAGGATTTTTCCGATATCGAAAGTGAGTGTGATGTGTCTGATTGTGATGATTCTCAAACGATAAAATTTTCAACATTTTCCAATCCTCTCTTTGACGATTCTACCTCTAGTGATGATGAGTCAAGTCATGCGGAGGTTATTCACGAAATAAGTTTTAAAACTTATTCGAACCCTCTCTTTGATCTTGATGAGGAAATCATTTCTAGTAAGTTTAATTCGATTCATAATGAAGACCTTGATTCTACTCTAAAAAATGGCCGTTTTGATACCGAGTCTTATATTCTTGAATCATTACTCAATCGTGATACTTTGATGGTTTCTCTCCCAAGATTGATTCTCTCTTCGATGAGTTTGTCGGTGAACTCATAACAATTCCTCCATGAATTGTTAATAGAGAACACGAGGAATATATTAGTCTTTTGGAGAGCTATAAGATAATTCATCTCCCCGTCTGTCGGATGATTTTCATGCTAATCCAAATACGTTCATCGAGTCTCTTCCCACATTTCCTATCCCCGTTAAGGATATTGACTCTCTTAGGGAAGAGATAGATATATTTACCGGTCTGGATGACTCAATACCATCGGGTATTGAGAGTGATGATTATGACTCGGAAGGTGACGATAATTCTACCTCCCTTCCCGAGTTCAAATCATTTCATGTTGATTATCCTGATTTGGGAGATTCAACCATTGATTTGGTGGAAGACATCCCCGTTGATGTGCCTAATATTTTTCCCACCCATCCCAACCTTCATATGGATTTCGACTTTATTCCTTCTCATAATGATCTCGGATCTGATCTTGATGTTTCTTCTCCTTCCGGAGATAGAAACAAGATTTACGATCCAGGGATATGCATTGAAGTCAAATCCAAAAGATTTCTTGCTACTTTTCCCCCCGTGATTGATACTTTACTTCCATTTTCATCCAAAAATAAAGATAAAGTTTTCAGTCACGGTGTTCTTGATTATGAGGAGAAATCTCCTCCTTCTTCATCACATCAGGGATTTAAAGCTTCCAAGCTTTTTTATCATAAAAGCCCGATGTTGATTCATGGAGAGAACATTCCTATCTTGGATGTTCCGTTTCTCCATTTCTATCCTCCTTGACCATTCTAGTATGGGGGATCGAGTCAGGCTCAAGACTCGGTTAACAAAAATAAGCGCTTCGTGGGTGGCAACCCATGCTTATCCTTATCATTTTATTAATAAATAAGTGTGTTGTGAGGAGGCTCGCCTCTACCTTTCTCGTGTTTTGTGGTTTTTTGTTGTATGTCCAGGATTGCCGTGGATTTTGAAGCCTCTCATGCTCATGGTTTTGTCCTTCGTTCACTCGAGCTTCAAATCCTCAGCTTCATTATGGGAATCCAATATCCTAATCTTATCGACTAACGTTTATCTTTGAGCATACTTAATAAACGGCTTTAGATTTACGTAGAGACCCTTCTTAAAACATTAAGGACAATGTTCAGTTCTAGTATGGGGGGATCTATCGATTTGATTGTGCCTGCAGTCGTTGTTTTCACGTAATCCTGTTTTTACCACCAAAATACCAAAAAAATGAAAAATTTTAAAAATTTTCAAAAATAAAATAAGTGTTTTATCACAATGTTGACTTTCCTGCTGGGTAGAATAAGAATAAATTTTGACTCGATCGAGCGTGTTGAGCTCTAGCTTGTTCCTTAACTTTTAGACTAAGCATTCGCGGATCTTTTTATTAAAGATTTTAAATTTGCGAAGAACGAAAAATGATAGAGTTAATTATGAGTTAGATGCTAAACAAGGATTAGTTAGTTAATTATGAGTTAAATGCTAAACAAGGATCAGTTGGAAATCTTAAGAGCTCATAAGTGTAGTTTGTGGCTTTTTTCTCCCTTAAGCTTCTAACCGGACTAATAATACGTGCTCTCTTCGGAAATTAAACTTAAATCAACAATTTTTGAAGTATGGATGATATCAATAATTTTAGTTCAAATTTATACTTAAATTTTCTAAAAAGAAATTTTCTCTATATCGTGGTATTATATGTTAAAAAAATAAAAATAGTAATAATAAATAAAAACTGTGGGCTAATAAAAGTTTACTGCATCTTGCTGGCTCACAACCGATGTTGCAGTCTTCTAAATAAGGCACATAGTAATGATCCGAGACTGATAAAAGTTTGTTGCATCTTGCCGGCTCACAACCGATGTTGCAGCCTTCTAAAAGGTCGAGGATTTCCTTAGTTTAAAGGATGCACTAATAGATATTAAGTGTATTAAATGTAATGTGATTAATAAAATATAGGGAAAATATCTTTTCTTAAATTTAAAATATGCTTTTGAACTAATACTATTTCGTTTTAAAATTGTGATTTTATGTATATACGGGAAATCCAAAGGTGTTGAAACCGAAGGACCGTGAGTCCCGATACTAGTCTCTGTGGGGTGTCAAAAGCCGGACACATTAGCCGCACGGTTGAGAATGCCCAAGAAGACAAAGTCCCGTTACATGGAAGATCTCTAGCCACTCCAAACTCAATTACTTTTTGGGTGGAACGTGACGCATAGAATTTTTTTAAAACGTTTGATCTATGGTAGAAATTCGAAATAAGCACATTTAC
The DNA here is from genome assembly GCA_026074375.1 of Tanacetum coccineum. Classification (NCBI taxonomy): domain Eukaryota; kingdom Viridiplantae; phylum Streptophyta; class Magnoliopsida; order Asterales; family Asteraceae; genus Tanacetum; species Tanacetum coccineum. The sequence continues at coordinate 14,993 of BQNB010001823.1, read as the reverse complement.
TTAAGATATAATAATTGCCTCGGAGCAAAAGTTTCACAAGTACAAGTATGAGTAATTGTTAGCATAGTACTATATATTTAACGGTGATTTCGTTTTAAGCTTGGTTTGGGACAAGTGAAAAGTCGAATACGATGAATTTATCCTTTTTAGGCATTTTAGGATTGAAATGTTTCTTGTTCTATGATCCCTAAAAGTTATGAAATAACGAAAGTCAAACATGTTAGTTAGTTGCTTAAAAAGAAAAGTACAAAAAAAAATAAGAAAAAGGAAAAATACAAAAATTTGTGCGGTAATAAGTGTAAATATTTAAAAATGGTCAAAACGGGGCTTTTCAAAGCTATTGATTCTTTAATTCCCCTTGATGAACACTTAGCTACTTTTTCGAGGTAATTAGTTGAGGGGGATTGAGATTCTTGGTTTTCTAAAGTGTTTACTTATGGCATTGCGTGAGGACACGACAATATCTTAGTATGGAGGATTTTGGTATGTGCTTAATTACACATACCATTTACCTAGGAAAACGTGCTTAAAAGACTAAAAACATACCAAGAATACATTGTATTTGTGTGTTTTGTGATTTATGATTGTGTAGGTAACGGATATTCACTAAAGGACAAAAATCAAGTCAAAACGGACAAAACCAAGCACGAGAATAAAAAGAGCGTGAAAAGTCAAGTCAACCAGTCAAAAAGTCAAAGTTGAAGTCAAAACGAAGTCAAAGTCAACCCCGGGATACGACATCGGAACAAGCATCGAAAAACAAACCCAAAAACCCAAAAACCCAAAATTGTCAAAATGGACCAACCCGGGCCCACCTTATTGGGCCGGGTCAGCCCAACATGAGTATAAAACCCATTTTAACCCTTTAACCCAAAAACAATAAAACCGGACAACCCATTAAATCCCTAAACCCAATCCACATAACTCGGCCCAATCCTCAAGCCCAACACACACTTAACCAAACCTATTACTACACCCGTTAACCCCTTTCACAGTTAGTCCTTAAGGACTAACATTGTCAGTCCAAAAGGACTAACGGTGCAAACACATAACCAAAACAAGGCATTTTTCTTGGCAATCAACAATATACTATACAACATAAGGGACCTAATTTGCCATTTCTCATCAACTTTTAACCCAGTCAAACCCTACACCCATTTCCCGCCTAAAACCCAATTACTCTTTACACCCCCCCTCAAATCCCCTGAACCACGACAAACCTAACTCACACCCTTCTTTACCCCAAGACAAACCCCACCCCACACCACCCCACCCCACCCCCACAACCCCCCCCCACCCCCCCCCAACACCCACCCCCACCCCCCCCCCCCCACCCCCCCCCCCCCCCCACCCCCCCACATACCACCCCCTACCTTACTTGTCTCCTTACCCCAATTAGGACTTCTTCACATGGTTTTGCCATGTGGCAATCCGTAAGCCTTAATACTTACAAATTAGGCGTCAAAACCAATCAATGGCCAAGTGGACAGGGCAAAATTGAGGGCAAGGATTGAATTAAAGTGAACAAGGTTGATTCAAGGACTAGGATGATGCTTTGGAATCCTCTCACACAACAATAACAACTAACACACACCAAAGACCTTCACGGCTTATAAAAAGAAAGAAGAAAGAGAAGCTGAGGCATCGAGGAGTAGAGAAAATTAGAGTAGTGTAGTTTAGTGTAACTTGTTTTAAAACTTATTTCCAGCTTATTCACTGCTTTAAAATTGTAATTTTACTTTAAATCTTGTAATCTTTTAAATTTAATGAAAATCTCAGTTTTTAAGTTTTTATGCAAATCCGTCATTCCTAGCTTTTTTTAAGTGCTTATGTGCTTTTTAATGCTTAAATCCTGTTAGAAAATGCTTATTATTGCTTTTTAAACTCACTTAATGTCTGGTCTGTGCAAATTTCTTCTTAAAAAAGCTTGTTCTAAGTCTAAAAATTTCAAAAACACTTGTTAAGGGGGTGTTTGGGTCAAGCTGGGAAGTAGGACTTTTAATTGGTCAAACTTATTTTGACCCACTGCTTAACTTAGATTAGTTATAGTAATGTTTAAAAGTCAGTTCTCAAGTTTTTTTTGAGTTAAAAGCTAAAGTTAGGTTTTAAGTTTTCATGTTTCAAATCTGTGAATTTATATCTTTTTCATTCTGTCTATTTTATTCAATCTTCGTTAGTAGTGTTTTCATGTTTATTTTTGTGTTTTATATGTTTAAATATGAGTTAGAACTCTAGTAGTTAAGGTCTGCAAGTTGGTTTGAGGTTTTGCATATAAACTGTCATAGTTTCTTTTCTTCCATTTCAGTCAAAAAGATTCAAATCCCCATTTTAATCTTAGTTTTAGGTCTGCTATAGTTAGATTTAAACTTTGCTTTTTGGTATAAAAGTAGTATGTAGTGTATAGATTGCCTGCCTTAGCTTATTTTATCCTTTAGAGCTTATTTAGGTGCCTTAGAGTAGGGCTGCAAGTAGTGCATTAGGCTGCCAAAAGCCAAAAAACCAATCCTTGCTTAAATCTGTTTCCTTTTTTTTTCTAGCTTATACCTAATCTAAAAATGCTTAATATAGATTTAGCCCATCTTATTAGGTGTAGTGTAGGCCCTAGTAGCTTATCTAGTTCTCTTACTAGCTTATTGTAGTTTTTGCTCATATTAGTCTAAGTGCTTTTAGCTTCTGGGCTTTATGTAACTGTTAGCATATAAACAGCTTTTCCAGCTTATTCATTATGTTAAAAAAATGTATTGCCTTTCAAAAAATGTTCATAACCAGCTTTTTTATAAGTTTCTTTAAAAAGTTTTTAGCAAAAATAAAAAAAAGGAGAAAGGGGAAGTCAGGGGTGAGCTAGGCTCGAACCCCCGACCTCTACCCTCTCAACCCTTTTTAACCCAACACCCTGTAACCATCATGCTCATGTTTCAGATTGGTTATGTTCTACACACTTTATTACTTAAGTACAACTCTAGTTCCCTTTTTATATAATAAGTCGTAGCTTAGTAGGGCTTATTTCATGGCTTATTTGATAAGCTGGCTTAACCAATTTATTTTTCTTAGAATCTTCATAGCATTTAGGACTTTTGTGCATTTATTTTCATTATTATTAATTCTCGTAGATAGTTTAGCTTTCCTATGCCTTTATTTATGTTCCCGTAGAATTAGGATTTATTTTAATGCCTTATATTGCTTTCCCGTAGAATTAGGTTTAAATTCCCGTACCTTTGCTTGTTTTTCCCGTAGATTTAAGTATTCCTTAGTTTAAATTTCCATAATTTCCCGTAGAATTTAGAAACCCAAATCAAATCCTTCTTGAATTCAAGCATCCAAAAGTCAAACCAAAAACTTAACCGTCAATTTTACGCCTCGTTGGGAGAACGACCCAGGTGATCACTTGCCCAAAATCATTTATATTGTACCTGTGAGTTTGTTGACCCTTTTTCCTAAAGGGTTGACTTGGTTGACTTGCGGGTATCATATGTTGATTAATATTATACTACTATTTGATACTTTGACCCCTAAAAAGGCTCAACATCAAATGCTTAATCTCTGAGGTGTTGGTTGATTAGATTAATGATTGGAATGGGTTGGGCATACTACTTAGATAAAATTGGGGTTTATTCTGGTAACTCAAGAGTTAGTACTGCTGGCATGACTTAATGCTACTGGGCAAAAAGTTAGTGCTGCCAGGCAAAACGTTAATGCTGTTGGGCTAAGTTAGTACTGTTAGGTTACCGTTAGGGATACAACTGCTGCGTTGTGGTATTTTCATAAAAGTAGGTTCGGTTACTTATACTATGGTTTGCTTTATTCCCTAAAACCTTTTCGTTCACAAAAAGTATCAATTATAAACACTACTTTACGATCTCAATTTTACAAACCCTAACTCGAATTCATCACCGACATTCACAATTCTCATCAATGGCGGACTTAATCTTTGCTGATTCTCATAATATGGTGGCATACTTGGAAAAATCAGAAGATAATGCTGATTTTGCAGAGATAGTTAATTTTCTTAATGCTAGTCATATCAGGTATGCATTAACTGTAAGTCCAACTGTCTATGTATCCTATATTGAGACAAAACTTTACTATATTGATCAAATCACAAAAAAAACTATATGTTTTGCCTAACAACTATTGCTTTTCATACGTATCCCTAACTATGCCGTATAGGTTCCTTTTATAGACCAAGGAAACCCTAATGGGCTTTACAAAACGCGTATAAAGATCATGCATATCTTTTCCTAAGTTAACTCATGCATATCTTTGACTCTAACTTTAATTCTGTCTTACCAGAATTAACTAGTATACTACCAGTATTAACTATATTTACAACCAGTACTAACTATTAATAATTCTTCTACCAGTACTAACAATTATACAGGCAGAACTAACTACTATACTAATAGAATTAACTCTAAATTCCTAACAATCCTCTCATAAACTTGAATTTCACTTGTTAACTTCAAGTTTCTTCAGTTTTCTTCATTTTGAGCTCTTGAGGATTGCATCTAAAACTTTAATAATCTTTTCTTTGATATTGATCTGATTGTTGTTCATCATAAATCAGATCATACTTTGTCTTTAAGTCTTTAGCAGCATCTCATCACTTCTGCATCATAGCTCCAAGTCTTTTCAGCAACATCCAACTAAGTTGGCTTTGTAGTTTTTGGCAAACTACCAGCCATAAACGGATTTGACATGTCTTTACCATGAGCCGTTTGCTTATGGACTAGCCAATGCTTCATTGCAATAACAAGGTGCATTGATTTTTTTGGTAAACTATCAACCATTAACAGATTTGAGAAGTCTTTACCACAAGCCGTTTGCTTGTGGACTAGCCAGTTCTTATGCCTGTTAAGCATGGTGAACTGATAACCATTTGTTGTGTGGTGGTAGCCAACACCCAAACCCTTCTCAACTCCATTAATCCTTTCTTATCCCTGCTTGCTTCTCCATCATCTTCAAGAGTTGATAACAATCCTCATCTTCTTTTCCTCCTTGAAGTTTCTTATCCAACATAGCTTGACATATATTAACTGATAAAGGATATCTCCTCTCTGTCAACATGTATATATCAGCTGACTCCAAATTCAAGCAGTGTACTTTGTAAGTCTCATAGTATCTCTAACTTAGTATCTTTTGTTGACCTGGTAAGCTCTAAACTAAATCAGTACTAAGAGGTGCATCAAACATTGTCTTTAAATTTCCCCAAAACACTCTCTCATACTCATCTGTTGGCTCATCTATACCATATCTGTTAGGATCACATAAATGGACCCGAACAAAGAAGCTTCGGTCACTCGAAGATATAAGACAAAAGTCTAGCTAAAAAGACAATGTTATTTAATGTTTATTATGTATACGGACCAAAATGTAAAAAGCTCAAAAGAAAGCCCTCAAAGGCAAATCCTAGTTAGTATAAATACACCTAGTTTAGTCAAAATTAGGTTAGCTACTCTGCAATTATATTTTCGCATCTTAAGGGTTTGCGCAGCAACTCTTGTTTCTTCGCCAATCAAAAGTGCTTTAATGTTTAATCTTTCATTGCCATTGATCTTGTGGATTTCATCCATGGATGATCTAGGGATCTACATGTATCACATGAGCCTTACAGAGATTGATGTATGATTTGGTTGTATTCTTTTTTCGTTATTATTGCATTTCAATAAAAAAAGAGGTTTTTGTTTGTGATTATTTGTTTGTTTGTAATTCTTGATTCAAAGATGGTTTATGTTTTATTCTAATATAATTGAACCATCTTGTAGCAATCAACGAATCTCGTGATTTTCTTTTGTTCATTTTTGTTGTTGTTCGTGTATTGTTAAGCAAGAAAAAAAGGGGTCTTAGGTTTCGTGTTTTTGTGCTCCTCCGAACGAGTGCGAGCTCGGCTCTCGGCTACGAGGGGACTCTAGAGGACCTGCCCGGAACAAAGGAAAGACCCGAACGTGGGTGAGAAAAAAGAAATCGAACAAGGGTTCGCTAACAAGCATCTCGATCTCGAGAGGCCCTCGAACAAGCCATTCGATCTAGACGACCGAACAAGCAATCGAACAAGGACGATCGAACAAGCAAACCTTGTAGACGTTCGAACAAGCGGTTCGAACTAGACGACCGAACAAGCAATCGATCTAGACGATCGAACAAGGGATCGATCAAGACAATCGAACGAAAGGTTCGAACAATCCAATCGAACGAGTGGATCGAACGACACGTTCGAACAAGACAACCGTTCGAACAAGCCATTCGAACGAGGGATCGAACAAGCAAATCGAACGAGTGGAAGTCTTGTTTGGTTCGAACGAGCGACACTCCTCAAGGACCGAACGAGTTTAGTCTTGGAGAGCCGAACAAGCTAGACTCTAGTTAAACTGTATTTACGAGTGAACCAAACCCAATAATCAAACAACAACAAAACCATAAACACAAATCAAACAAATCATCAATCACTTCCGATCAGATCATTACTAAACAAACTTATTCAATGGCATCCAATGAAGAAACAAATGCTGCAGGTACCGATACTCGTCCACCTATGTTGGGGTTTGAATAGTGACTACAATTTTCTGTTGGAGCTCTTCGTTATACACAGGTACAGTCGAGGCAAAACCACAATGCGCAAGCGAAATGGAAATCTATCAGAAGGACCTTAACTCATCCTATGGTTCACTGATCCTCAACCTACAGATTGTGCTGTTGTGCTTATGATCGAGGAAGAAACTTGATTTCTGAATTCAGTCTGAAGAGGAGGAAAACAAATACTTGAGATGCTGATATTCAAAGCTAAACATTTTAGTGCAAGGTCTTTCCCAGACACATTCTTCAATACAACCTCAATCAAATAAAGCTCAGCAAAGGAGGATTGGGATAATGTGGAGATGCTCATGCAAGGTATCAAGGTAGGGTCTATTGCAACAAAGGAAGGGAAGATCGGTTTGATGAGTGATGAACGTTTCGTGCCTTGCTATTGTGAAAAACGACGTCAATTCAATGACTATTTGTGCGCGTTTCCACAAGCTTGGTGATGACATGAGATTACTCAGCTAAACTATTCCAAACTCCTCAGATAAACACAAGTTTGTCAACAACAAACTTCCAAGCTTATTGGGGTAAGTATGTGACTAATGTTAAAGTAAACTCTATGGATATCTCAACCACACCTTATGTTCAGATTCTATACTCACTCATCTCAAAGCCTACGAGCCTCATGCCAAAAAGACTCTCAAGAAACAGGAGCAGTCTACAAGTATTGTTGATCCACTGGCCTATGTTGCTCACACCACATCTGCACCTGTTCTTTCATCATCCTCAACTTCTAGTCCTCAACCTACTGCTCAGTCTCCGAATGACGCTTTGATGGCCACTATGACTCAAATTGCTAATCTCTTAAGTGGTTTCCAAAAGCAGTTTCCACCAACCAACAACCAGCTCAGGACTTCCTCCAACTCAAGGACTCATGCTACGGTGCATGATGGTCACATTGTTACTGAACCAATTCAGAGGAAAGCTCCAGGTAATGTTGGTAATACAGGTGCTAGAGGCAAGAAGGTGATATGTTACAACTGCAGAGGAGAAGGACATGTTGCGAGGCAGTGTAAAGAACCCAAGAGAAAGATGGACTCTCAGTACTTCAAAGATAAAGCATTACTGATGGAAGCTAAAGAGAAAGGAGATGTGTTGGATGCTGAAGCTGAAGCATTCCTCGCTGATGTGGAATGCACTGCACCTTATGATCAACCTCAGGCACTAACTACAACAAACATGTTTCAAGCCAATCATGAGGATGCTTATGACTCAGACGTGGATGAAGGCCCCAATGCTGCTGTCGCTTTCATGGCCAATTTGTCATCCACTAGTGCAACCAACAGTCAAGTCAATGAGGTACACTCCAATGGACTAATCCAATTTTGATAATGTGGATTATCAGTTGAATCAGGAGATGCACCAGGAAGAACATTTAGACTCCGATGCTGAGACTGAGATTGATGACAATACGATCCCGTATCATCAGTATCTTCTTGACATCGAAGCCCAAAATGTTCCAACTGAGGTATCTGCTGACACGTCTGATAAAGTTTCTATGATTGCCATCTTAACTGACTTGCAAACCCAACTAGACGGACATGCTAAGGTTAACCAAGAAAAAATGTCTTAGAAGTCGAGACCTTTAAAAAATGAGCTTTCTCAATGCAAGCAAGAAATATATGTCTAGATACCCATAGGGGTTCAAAACTCGATCTTGAACACAAAGTTAGACTGGAACAAGCCCTAGTGATTCAGCGAAACAAGCGGAACGCTGAACTTGTGCAAGAAAACGATTTGCTTAAATCCACTCTTTCAGGAAAAGAAAAATCAATTGCATTTTTACAATCTGAAAAGGAAAAGATTTTATCTGAGAAAAAGGATCTAGCAGATAGTTATCTTGATGGTAATAGTTTGTTTATAGAATGCTAAAAAGTTGCACGAGATATGTTGCAAAAGATTTTACATGCCAACACAACTCTTCCTTTTGCTTTCTAAGAAACCCTAAAGCCGCACCCGAAGACTTGCACAGGCCCTCCTAGGTACCCGTAACCAGGTCTTGGTTATATGGACAAGCGATGCTCACCTGCTTTGTATGTTGTGATACCCTTTTGCATCTTACTCACCAACCCGTTAGTATATGGGATAGTGAAGAGGTCTTGGTTCACCAAGTTGTTAGCATGAAAAAGATGAAGAAAACCAGGGTGCATGTTCGACCGCGCTTGGCATTGCTTGAGATAGCTTAAACGCCCTTATGTTTGTTCCTCAACAGGAACTGTCCCGTGAACAGGCATATTGGCTTCCTGCCAATGAACGTGCTAGTCAAACTAGTAACCAAACCAGTCCTGTCACTCCCTTTGTTCGTAAAAGTCGACCTCCAAGTCAAGTTCTGACCAGTCTTCGAAATGTTAATGCTGTTTTTCCTCAATTTGAAGGTATCATAAAAGAAAGAACAACACAAAAACCAGATTATGTTTCTGAATGGTGTTTTGATTATGCAAAACAGTTTGTTGAACAACAACTGGTACCCTTTTACGACCATTTCAAAAAACATATCCAAATGATATGTAAAAAATTTTTCAAAGAGATAAGAGAATTTGAACAAATTTTTGATGAATTGGAGGCGGAGTATGAACAATGTGTTCTTGATAACAAGAACCTGACCATAGAGAAGAAAAATCTTTTAATCAAAAATGACTGCTTAATTGCTGAGTGTTTAGAAAAAGATATCTGCTCTATTGTGCTTACTTCCGATATTGTTGTGCCCCCTAGTTCGAATTGCCTTTGCGAAGATATTAGATCTGCATGCGATAGGGCAAATACACTAAAGTTCTTGAATTGAAGCTGAAGTTTCAAACAACAAAAAAATGGTCATTGAATCTGAGAACGAAACTCTCATATACAAAGAACCATATTGATTTACAACTTAAATTTCAAGACTATAAACTGTGCATAACACTTCCGTGCCTCCAATGCTATTTTTGAAAATAAATAAGTTAAGTAGATCAGCTTAGGAAAGTAACACTATAGGAATTTAGATGCTCAGATCAACATTCATGGTGTTGATATGTAGGTTCCACTGACAGGTAGTTGTGACAAAGGCACTAGAAACTGACAGATTCAGTTGAAAGATACGATTTACTCCTTCAGGATTCAGCTTAGCATGGCCTTAAGGTTAGAACACCGTGAGTTTGCAAAGACGGTATGATGAAATGTCAAAGGCGAAAAAAAACAAAAAAAAAAAACACTCACTCACGTACTGCGACCACAGAAAAGCGTAGTGCCTTCAACTGCAGAAAATCACCAAGCTGAAAGCCCAAGTGGACTGTAAAACAAGTAGTGGACCTTCAACCTCTGTGAAACCCAAAGTACTTGCTTCAGGAATTTACAACGTAGGTTCTAAGTATATTCCACCACCCAAAAGAGCCAACTGGGTGAAAACCATCACCATTTGCCTAAGAAAAAGCAATGTTACTTTTCAAGGAACCACAGGACTTCATCTAGACCCACACAGAAAACCACCAGTGCAACAAAAACAAGAAGCCTAATGTTTTGTGAATCTGCCTACAAGACAGCATACCTCTGCACTGAAAACCTCGCAAACTATGGCCAAAGAGCGACACTCGGAACCATCGTATCTGGCCTAGTAAAAGTGAGAACGCGAGGAGAGCAGCAATTCACAATAGGAACTTGAATTTTGATCATAATCAGTTTGTGATTCGTTCTTTGAAGTCTGTGAATACCAAAACCCCCCAGGCCAAACATAATGGGAATCAGTATAGAGTTTGGAAACGCCAACAGGAAACATAATGTGAACCACTACTAAGACAGCTTGGGAGACATAAAAGGTTGTTGGTAGTCGTCTAATGCCTCTGTGGAGCCACTGGACGACATTTTGGGTTGTTTGATACCTGTCCTTTAACTAGGATAGTGGAACCCATTGTTGAGCCTTTAGAACTTACCCCGAGCGTTAGTTCTAGTTCCAAAGTTACTATGATCTCTAGGTTCACTGATTGCAAACTTAGTGATCGAAAGGCTGGTTCCAAGGGGATATCTGGTATTTTTGAATGCTAAAACATTGTATCATTGTGTATATTTAAAAAAAAAAAAAAAAAAAAATTTTGATAAATGGCTTGCAGTTATTTCAGACTGTAACCCGGTCTTAACCCAGAGATTTAATGTACGTTTCAGTGCATTATTTCTTCCACAGACAAGAAGTTGTCTAAGCCCCGAACCATTTTTTTCTCATAAACAACTTGTTTTATCAAACATGTTCGAGTTTAACAATCAAACATTGACACGGGTCATGTTTGAGGGGAGAATCATATTTCATAACTGTTGTGGCAGGTCAAAATAGGACGTATGTTGGTGATTCTATTGCTGAAAGATTTGACTATGACCAACCGCTTAACAAGTTTCAAGATGACTTGAGTATCATTTCCTGTCTGGGTATTCCTAAAGGTCTTGTTTCAATTGCTCACTTGTATTTGTGCTATTTCCTTACCATCATCCTTTGAGGTGGGCCGAGGATTAGTACATTTTAAGTCCATTCTAGATCACAACATTCACAAGTATCATACTTTTGATCGGGGAGAGTGAATGTGACTTAAACATGTAAATCCTTGATAATAAATGATTCAATTGTTCTAAATTCTAAGTCCTATCCATGCATGTTGCTAAACATCTTTCAATTATCGACGCACATGTGTAGGGGGAAAGCATAAGTGTTAATATGATAAAAAAAAATTGTCAAGGTACCAAAGTTTGTGTTATACACATGTATCTTGATAATCTGACAAAGATTTCTTTTGTTCATGTTCGTGAAAGTGATCTTATGGAATGGCTCGAGGAAGGAGATGTTGTACCACCAGGGTATTACGTATGAATGTCATGCCTGGTTTCGGACTGCGCCCACTAGTGAAGGGATTTCCATAAATGTACTTGTACAAGTTTGGTTTTCCCAAGGCACTTCATATCTTATCGGGATAGTATTTCAAAACATCATCAGAAAGCATTCTGATTTAACTTTTCGTTTGTGCCCTCAAACTAATTTTATAAGCACATCTGAATGTTTTTCAATTCATTTTTCGCACAGGCTTCTACGGTACTTAATTGCTTATTAGAAGTAAAACGCTGAAAAAGGAATTGTACGGTATAGTCAGCAGATAGTAATGTACTGACTCACTCTTTTTCCATTCTATTAGTAGAAAATACTTATATGTGTGGTTAGTCTTCGAGACATCTGGTCTAGAGAATCGGCGAACATTAGGAATCTGATACTTGGGTATTAGAGGAATAGCTTGTCACATGCGGAAAACCTGTCAAGAAGGTTATCTATTAATGAATCTATCTTGATCAGGGTGCAGTTTCATACTGTAATCATTGATCCTCACGGAATCAGAGGTTAATGTAACGACCAGATTGAGTATCGTCTTATACACGGTCCTTTCAAATATAAACCTTGTGTGTTCTCAAAATGTTTTCTAGTACACATAAAGTGGATTTTACATAAACAAATGTTAGATTATCAGCTTGCAGACATATTCACCAAGGCATTACCTAGAGAGCGGTTTGAATTCCTTCTCCCGCATCTTGGTATGAAGAGTATGACTTCGGAAACCCTTAAACGTCTTCAGGAAGGAGAAAAGGAGTAAAATATGGTCTTCATATATCCTATGTATATTTGTATATAATTAAACAAAAAAAACAAAATACAAAAATATATAACCTATAAAAACCATAAAAATAGAAAAATACCAAAAATATTTTTCAACACATGTCTTCTGTCAATCGATAATATTTACGGACCTAGAAATGTCATTTAATAATGACACGAGTCTTTAAATGAAGTTCGAGCGGAAGTTTAAACTGTTTTTAAAACATGTCTTTATGGCTTGTAGTTATTTCCGACTCCAACCCACTTTTCAATTTGAGGAATGCATGTCGCCAAAAAGACAGATGTTCCTAACAACGGGTAATTAATTTTTTCCAGAGATGGATTACTTAATATCCATGAATCCAAGGATTAATGTACGTTTCAGTGCATTCTTTCTTAACCGGAAGAGAAGTCTTCCTTTTATAACCAAATAATTTTCTTCTTAATTGATTCTTCAAAAATTATTTGTGTTACTCACGGTGGAAAAGTGTTGTTGGAAATTCATCAATTCAGGTTTTTCAAAATAAACTTTTCAACTCAAACAATGACAACAGCTCTTTCAATAAAAAATGGTTCATTGTTTGAGGGGGAGAGTATTTTCAAGTTTATGGCATCAAACGGGTTTCTAGATCACATCATACAATTAATGAAAAAGATTTTGTTGTAATACGGGGTTATAATTTGAGGGGGAGTTAATTGTTTTTAACTCAAAGGGCCAAAATTATCATTAATTAAAGAGTTCAGGGACTTACGTGCAATATGCTAATCGTCTCCTAGCTCTATTAAACTTAAGGACTAATTCTGCCATTTCCCAAACTACTTTAACCTTAGAAAACCTTTAAGCTGAAATTGTATGTAGTTAGAAACCTCAAGGACCAAAACTGCCAAATCCTAAACTAGAAGTATAAATAGGTAGCGATTTGAGGTTTGGTCAAAACATTTTAAATCCAGTCAAACCTTTTCACATACTCTCTCTCCACGCAAACCGCCACCTAGAACAACCTCCTTGATTCTTGATTTCCTGTGGATACTTTGCTAAGGTACCTCTAAAACTTCATTTAATACATTAAGATGATGCCTTAGGTGAAAGGAATCAATTCAAAACATACTTAAATGGCTTCCATGTCTAGATTCGACCTAGGTTTCCATCTAAATCTAGAGTGTTGTTTGAAATTGTGAATTGGTGGGTGGGATACATGCGGCTAGGACTTAAATTTAGTATATTACTGCTTGATCATGGTCTCTCTAACACTTTAGGAGCCTAGGTTGATTTAAGTGTCTGTCCTTGTCGAAAACCTATAAGAATGTTTAGAATGATGTGTGGATTGTTGAGAAATGATTACTAGGTATAGGTGATGCTTATTTGTTGAATCAATTCGCTCCCCAGCTGCCTATGATCGTGATTTGATAATTTTTCATGTGTAGGTTAAATTTTAATAATCAATTGTTGTTGTTAGTTGTTGTTAAGCGTGTATATGTTCTCGACAACACTTAGGAATGTATTGGAACCCATATATGCTTGTCTCATAGTGTGTAAAATGGTATTTGAATGTGTTTGCATGTTATGTTGCTGATAGCGGTTTGATAAAATGTTCTAGATAGCGGTTTGGTTTGTTGTAGCTTGATAGCGGTTTTCTTAATTATGCATGATAGCAGTTTGCTTAAATATGCCTGATAGCGGTTTGATGATAAATGAATTCTTTATTATGAACAGGCAAACCGCTACGAGGTAGCGGTTTGATGATGATTATTTTTATTATTAAAATAATTTAAACCGCTATTTCGAATTTTTCGTAATTGGTAACAGTTTGACTAAAAAGAATAAAATATTCGTAGCTGTTTGGTCATAGCGGCTTGATTAAAATAAATATCTAATCCATAGCTGTTTGGTCGCGGTGGTTTGATCATTCCGTTACATAGCGGTTTGACCATTTACCTTCATAGCGATTTGATTAACCCTCCTCACAGCGGTTTGGTGTCTAGTGGGTAGCGGTTTAGGCCAGAATCTCAAAGCTTTGGCCCATTAGTCCCAATACCCTCTCAAGGCCCAATCCAAAGACACAATTACCTCGTTAACACCCATCCGGGACTTGTTAACTTGTTTGTGTTCATCGAATATCCTTGACCAACATGGATTTAATCTTACTATATTCAAACAAAGCATGTCAATGTTCTCGTCTAACATCAAGATATATGTCATGTCTCCCTGTCTTTGTTGATATCCTTGTTCAGACAATATGGCTGATGAGACTGTTCCAGCTCCTGCTCCACAAGCTCTGATAAGCAGATACTTTCATTTGCTGCATGGGTGCCCATAGGAAAGAAAAACTTTGTTCTGGATCTTCACAAGAAGCAAAAGAATCCAATCTTTTAGATCTCTGTGGATATTTTGAAAAACATACACTTCTTCAGAGCATTCATTGCTTCAGCTTCTGTTCCAGCTATCTACATTCAACAGTTTTGGAATACACTGGCATATGAAGTAAAGACTAGTGTTTACAGTTTTTAGTTAGATGAAACCCGATTCACATTGGATGTTAATCTTCTGAGGGAGGCTCTAAAGATAACTCCCATTGATCAAGCTCACCAATTCGTGTCACCTCCGTCAGGTGATGCTATTATGGACTTTGTGAATGAGCTAGGGTATACAGAGGCTATTCACTTTGTGTCAAGAATGGCGGTAAATAACCTGTATCAGTCCTGGAGAGCCATCTTGTCTATGATCAATCAATGTCTCACAGGCAAGACTTCTGGGTATGATAGAACCAGATAACCAGTTCTTCAGATGCTTTAGGGTATCCTCACAAGTACAAATATTGAT
>BQNB010001822.1:0-132050 GCA_026074375.1 Tanacetum coccineum | reverse complement strand
AGATTTACCCAATACTTGAAAAGTTGAATATTATTTTTGAAAAGTGTTTAATCTTGATCACGACTGGAAATTGAACATATTATATTAAGGAAATGATTGTAACATGTATTATATTACGCGGTTTTGACTTTTAAAATAAAGAATGATTTCCTAGCTCATATATAAACCAAAACATCTCTACCTTCTTTATCTTCAACTCTCCTACGCACACACACTATCTTTTTTATGTCATCTAACACATATAACCATCTCTTCTTACACACCCACACTACTAACCATCTCTTTTTTATGTGGAAATTGAACATATAACGTGGTTTTTTAAAATAAGGAATGATTCCCTAGCTCATATATAAACCAAAACATCTCTACCATCTTTATCTTCAACTCTCCTACGCACACACTCTATTTTTTATGTCATCTAACACATATAACCATCTCTTTTTACACACCCACACTACTAACCCTTTACTGCCCACATTCCTTTGTAAGAAAGCCATTATATTTTAATATGGGAAACACTAATAAACATGGCACAAATAGAAATAATAATGTAAATCGACTTACTAATATTATGTTTGAACTTTTTTATTTTAACCCAAACCATAACTCTTTTTTTAATCGGCCGCTATTGCATATCGTTAATTATCACAATATTGATCGTTTTTTATTTTGACCCAGACAATCATATTGTGAACGTTACACGAAAAACTTACCATATTATGAATTAGCGGCCGCTAGGGTTTTCCGCCGCTATGCGCGGGTACTCGCCTAGTTAACTAAAGTATAATTTGAGAAATATAGTGAGAATATGATTTGCCAATATCATAACAGAGTAGATTAGAAAAGTACATACACAAATAACGTTAAAAAATGAGTAATTCTATAAAACCAAAAAAGAATGGATCAAAACTCAAAAAGAGAAACCAAACTCATTGTCCCGCCACTTGTAAGGACAATTTCAATCTTGCAGTTTTATGTTTTGACACCATACAATTTGAACACACCAACAAACTTCAAATATTTGAATGAAACTAATGTTAGTGAGCAACAAAGGAAGATTCATTGCCAGGAAGGATAAGAGCAGTCCTCCTATAGAGTCTTGGTCTCCAGCAAGCCTGTCGAGAAGACAACGCACGTTAGCCTCGTCCCGGGTGTTATCCCAGGACCAAGCTCCGGTGTGAGAGTAAGTACTAGATATTGATACGGCCGTTAGGCATATTGTAAGAGTAATAAATACATGTGTGTGTGTAGATGGATTGCATTGAATGGGCTTGGGGTATTTATACTACCCTAAGTACTGTTTAATACTTACTGTTCCTGACACCTAGGGAATGGTCACGCCAAGATATTGTGCGCCTTTGTCAGGCGGCGAACCCACGTGGGAGACAAGATCCCCCATATCCTAGGTTGGCTACGCGCGTACAGTCCTTACCATGAACCAGTGGTTATTAGGGAGTCCCCGATTAATAGGATATGTTGGTCTTTCCCGAGGTTTCGATATACTTATCCCCTTTTATGATGTGTCAACACCGAGAGGTTAGGCACCAGTTGGGTCTTAGGCCGCTGGGCCAGCTTACCGGTGTGTAGCCTACCGGCTTGGTCCTAGCGGCCATATACACGAACATGTCCCTCCCAGTGTTGTATCAACACAAGTGTTGGTACACTACTTAACTTCTTTTGTGTTTGTCCTCGCCCCTTTTCTTTCTCTTTTTTTATATTAGGGAGAACATAGGTCTCCCGTCCCGATTCGTAATTAATGAACTACAAGGTAGATATCATAATTTACTCGAGGTTAAAAAGGATAGTTGGATCGCACCTTAGTGTATGTGATTATGCCACGTGTATGGATGGTCTCTATGCACGGTTGTGATTGAGCCACGTCAGTCTCTGACACGACACGATGTTTGATGTTCTTCTCGTTTTCTCTATAAATACCGTGCCTCCCCTCATTTTTACAGTTACATTTTCTTTTCACTGCCTTGCTCCGCTTAACTCCTGCCTTCGTTTGTTTCCTCCTTCAGGTATGTTTTCCCTTCTTGTCTACCTTTTTTATTAGTCATCCGGTTGTCCTCCCTTCGGATCCTTTATTATGTCGCTAGAGGAGTCTGACAATCTTAACATTCTGGACGCTGAACCGGTCGATCCTGTTTTGGAGGCTAGTTCCCTTCCTAAGTTTGAAATGCACATGTACAAATCTTCCCTGACTGAAACTAATGTTAAGTGGTTGACTAAACGTTATGGTATTCCGGCGGACATTCATCCGCGGGTGGTTCCGGAGGGCATGACTATGGATGCCCTACCCAACGATGCCATTGGGATCTATGCTCATCACTTTCAACAAGGAGGGTTAAGGGTCCCCTTTTCTGCTTTTTTCTTAAAAGTTGTAGAATATTTTTGTGTACATATTTCTCAACTTGTACCGTTAGGCGTGAACCGTACTACCTATTTTGAGATGTATTTCCATTCCCTAAATATTACTCCTATTGTGCCTCTCTTCTGCATTTTTTATAAGTTGTGCAAGCAAGGCAACTGGTTTTCATTTCAAAACAGAGTTGGTAAGAACTGTAAGCCTTGCTTTAAAGATGCCCCTACCAGTTTGAAAAAATAGAAGGATAAGTTTTTCTTAGTTGACCGAAGGGATGCTCCTACTGCCATGGCCTGGCGGCATCATGATTCTAGCGTTGCGGACCCCTTTCCTAAACCTAGCGAATTTGATGCATCTGACGTCGCAAAGCTGCATGAGGTCGTTATTGTTCTTCGTAAGCCGCCTCCTAGCCTTTTGTACGCTGCAGGCCTTTCCCATGCCTGGAAGCATGCCGGTCGTTCCTATTCTCTAAAGGATCCGAATGGGAAGGGTTATGCCTTTGTCTTGTCAGTCGTGTTTTTTACCTGCTTATTCTAAGTTTGGTAGTTACTTGTGTTTTATACACACACACACACACACACACACACACACACACACACACACACACACACACACACACACATACACACACACATATATATATACATATATATATATATATATTGTGTAGTTGTCATGATGGCTGAGTTTCTACGTCTTCCCAATTTCCATGGTTGCAAATTTGTCGCTGGTTCACTTCTACCCCTAGTTCAACCCGAGTGACCCACCTGCCCTCTCCCCCTCCTGGCGGAGCGATTGGAGGACCTTCCTCGAAAGACTGGTGATATGGAAACAACTGAGATACCGTGTCGGAAGGTTCTTGATGATAAGAAGAAGAAGAAAGCTGAGGCCAAGGCCGCGGCCAATGCCCCTGATGCTGACATTCATGTTGAGAAGGTTGCTAGCAAGAGGTGTGCTGGTAAGGAGGGTGCTTTTCAAAAAAGGAGAAAGGTTCACCTAGAGACTCTGGTGCACCCGGATTCGGAGCATGTGTCATCTCCCGTTCCTCTAAATCATGTTAAACCTCTCAAAGCCTTTGCCAACGAGGAACATGTTTCTACTAATACATCAGCCAGTCGAATGAATGTTTTACGAACTCAGACCGATGAACATGTTATTCCCTGCCCAGCTGTGAATGTTGACGAACTAGTGTTAGGTGAAGAGAAGAGTCAAGAGAATGTTGATGTTGCTTTTGTCAACGAGGGCCACAACGATAAGATAGTGCCCGACGCCGAAGCTAGTAAGTATTTCTTCCCTTTTTACATTTTCCTTGCTTCCTATTTTCTCTATAATCGTCTTTTTTCTTTTTTAGGTTATTTCGTCAGACATTTTTCCAATCTACCCTTTACCCCCCCTAATGGGGCCTTACAGACTCATGCCGTATGGATAACTCCCGTTCGTGCCGAGACATGATGTCAAATCTTTTCACCCCTACTGACACTGAGTTTTTTAACGAGGGAGTACGTGATGAGTCTGCCATCAAGCGGTCTTGGAAGCTATTGTGTCAATCTGCGCAGCAGCAGGCAAGCGCTCTACTTCGTTTTGAAGCCCTAACGGAAGAGCATGCCAATCTCGTCTACGCCCGTGAGTCTTGCAAAGACATGAAAGTTCGCTACAAAGAGAGTAAGAAAGAATTGGCGAGTCTCCAGTCGGCTTTTGACGAGAAAGTTTATGCTTATGGTCGTTTATCCAAGGACTATGACTACGCCCCAGCCGGTAGGTGTTGCTTACCCGGCTGGCATCCGAGCCACATAATAATTTGTCTACATCGGTAGACATTGACTACGCCTCAGCCGGTAGGTGTTGCTTACTGGCTGGCATCCGAGCCACATAATAATTTATCCTCAGTCCGTAGGTGTTGCTTACCCGGCTGGCATCCGAGCCACATAATAATTTGTCTACATCGGTAGATATTGACTACGCCCTAGCCGGTAGGTGTTGCTTACCCGGCTGGCATCCGAGCCACATAATAATTTGTCTACATCGGTAGACATTGACTACGTATATCGATGGGAGATGATCAGTCATCCATTGGAGTCACTATGATTTTATGTCCCATAATCTTACTCATCACATTATCAGAAAATTGCCCTTCCCTTATCATGGGGAGCGGCTTGATTGTTCATTAAAATTCTTACGGATTACATTAGTGAGCTGGAATTCTAAACACAATGATTCCTACAAGTAGCATTTTCTCAAGTTGATTGCATGCCAAACGCGAGGCACTTCTCTGTTGACTATTGTTTGTAGCTTGTATGAGCCATTCTGATACGCTTCCACCATCAAGTATGGTCCTTCCCACTTTGGGCCTAGCTTTCCCAAATTCTCTACCCGGCTGGCTTCATTCTTCCGGTAGACATACTCGCCCACTTTGAAAGATACCGGACGCACTCTTTTGTTGTAATAGTGCTCCATTTTCATTTTGTATCTGGCCTCTCGGATAGCGGTTGCCTCTCTTCTTTTATGCAGTAGGTCAAGGTTTAACCTCATCTCTTCCTCATTGCCTTCTCCCTCCTTGATCATCATTGTCCGATGCGTGGGCATGCCAATTTCTGTTGGGATGACTGCCTCACTTCCGAACGGTTAAGCTGTATGGCGTCTCCCCATTGCTGGTTTTGAGTGATGTTCGGTGAGCCCATAAGACGTTAGGTAGTTCATCCACCCAGCCTTTCCTTTCTCGCCCTAGACGAGTCTTGATTCCATCCATGAGGCTCCGGTTTGCTCTCTCCACCAGGCCGTTGGCTTGGAGGTGTGCCATGACAGTGTTTATTTGTATAATATTCAATTTTTTTGCACCAGCTTTTAAAAGGATCATGGATGAAGTTGGTTTCATTGTCCATGACAATTATTTTCGGCAACCCAAACCTGTGGACGATATTATCCCATACGAACTTCTTTACTTCCTTCCATGTCGTCTTGGCCAGCGGTTTGGCTTCTATCAATTTTGTGAAATAGTTTATGGCCATAATTACGAACTTCACCCTCCCCGGGGCTTTTGGGAGTGGACCTAAGACATCCATTCCCCACTGGAAGAATGGCCAAGGTGCCATGATTGAAGTCATTAAAGTTTTGGGTTGTTTGGGGACCGAGGCATGGATTTGGCACGAATCACACTTGCGTGTTTCTTCCATTGCGTCCCGGTTCATTTTTGGCCAATGGTATCCTTGCCGGATGGCTTTTTCCACCACCGACCTTGCTTTTAAATGCATGCTGCATGCCCCTATATGTATTTCTCGTATGACATAGTTGGCTTGCAATGGGCCCACACACCGAAGCATAGGCATTAGGTAAGATTTGTTAAACAACACCCTTTCTTCCATGACATACTGACCTATTTTCATCCGCAAGACTCGCGCCTCATTTTGGTCCTCTGGCCATATCCCTCTCTGTGGACAGTTGATGATGGGGGTCATTCAGGTTTCCCCTTCTTCTTCCACTATTGCATTTATTTCCTCGATGTCCATTGACGCCGTGTCTAATGTTTCAACCAAAATTTCCTTAGTGAGGTGGTTGAATGCTACTAAAGCCAGTTTACTCAACACGTCTGCCTTTTGGTTCTTGTTTCGTAGTATGTTTCTGATTTTGTAGTTTTTGAAGCATTTAATGTATTCTTTGGCTTTGGATAGGTATCGGATCATATTTTCTTTGCAGGCTTCATAGTTGCCGTTGATTTAGCTAGCCACCAGCTTGGAATCTACATTGACAGATAGGGATCGCACCTCTATTTTCTTGGCAATCCTCAGCCCTGTTAGGAGTGCTTCGTACTCAGACTGGTTATTGGTGCTTTCAAAGTTGAGCCTCAAGGCGTACATGTATTATGTCTTTGTAGGGCTGATGAGGACTATGCCTGCACCGGAACCCTTGACACTAAAGGCACCATCTGTGTAGAGCACCCACTCCTCTCTACAATCTTTCTGATGGTCAACTATGTATGGGGTGCACCGCAGCACCATAGATCGCTGCCCACCGGCACCTTGTTTATGAAGTCCGCTAATATTTGTCCCTTGATAGCGCTGCGGGGTTCGTACGTAATATTGTACGCTCCCAGCTCAACGAAATACTATGCTAGCTTTCCCAAAGTATCCGCTTTGTTCAAGATTTGCTTGATAGGTTGATCTGTGATAACCGTGATAGGATGGGCTTCGAAGTACCTTCTTAGTCTTCTAGATACGTGCCGTAGTGCCAACGCTAATTTCTCTAGCATAGCATAATTTTGCTCAGCGTCATGCAGTGTTCTACTCACATAGTGCACTGGATATTGCTTTCCTTTCCGTACTACCAACAGCATTGCGTTGACCGCCTCCCCTGACGACGCCAAGTAAATAAACAAAGTTTCTTTCGGAAGTGGAGTTGTAAGAGCCGGTAAGTCTAGGATCATCTTCTTGAGTTCTTGGAAGGCGTTTTCTACCCTTTCTGTCCATCGGTAGTCGTCTTTATTTTCTTTGGTGATGTCCTTCAATGTTTCAAAGAATGGGAGTGACATGTTAATTTGTGTTGTCGTGTAGGGTTTATTTTAGAGTATTCAAGTTTTAAATTTATATTTTTCCGACTTTACCTAAAACAACACTTTAACGGGCAGGGTACCGGATCAGATGGAGTTTCGTGGTAAGTAGGGTGCAGATCACTAAGAGCGAGAACTAATCTTTTGTTTTATCAATATTTTGGTTAACTAAACTAAGTTAATTTAAACTACGTTAATTCTATTCTATGTTAAACCTATGCTAAACCTATGTTAATCCTAATTCTAACGGATAAGGGGGTTTTCAGCCTGAGAGACTGGCACAGGTTTGTGGTAACTTAGATTAATTTAGGACACAATAACACACGCAAGCAGACAAACAAAAGATAAAAGAGCGGTATAGCCAAATATAAGAAAACTGTATTAGCCATGATTAATCCAATTAAAACATTGGTTTGTTTATTTAGTGCAATGAATGCTTATCTTGAGGCGGCATATCATTCTAAGATTTAGGCGGGACTTCTTCCTAAAACCTAGACACGTAGAATTCTGTCACAATTAAACATATCCGCATAAAGCATCCTATTTGCTGATTATAATGTATCTTAGGTGATTAATAATGGTGATCTTATTAAACCCTAGCTCATAGAGACTTTACCCACTTACTGCTTAATGGAAATTTATATTCTAGTAGTCCACTATCCAAGTCTTTACTAAAAGAATCAGTACGTTATTTGTTGATCCTAGGTCACCTGCTAGTCCAACTTGTTCACACATCATAAAGGTAAATATAGGGCATTAATTGTGGTCCTATTGATCTAGATATATAAATCACTATATGAAGAGCCATCCTGACATCTAGCTAACTTGGTCGGTATCACTAGATCTAGTTGAATGATAGGTCGCATACAAAAGCACGTAAACAAGTATAAATTGATAAACATAAACAAGCAATCAATGATAAATTAAGCATTCGATATAAACAAACCAAACATTCAAATCTTCATAGCCATGGCTAATACCCAAGGGTATTAACCCTTAATCATTGTAAGCAATACAAAAGTAATAATCCAACCAAGGTAAACTAACCGAGTTAAACGAATGATACCAAAAATCAAACGATTACAAGAGTATAGGAGATTACAAGGTGTTTCCTATGGAATTAGTAGCTTTGCTTAACCTATTCTACTCTTCTTGTCTTCTGAAAATTGACTTTTGTAGTCAAGGTATCAAAAATATGATCAAGCACACTAAAAACCCGTTTTTTTTGTTCCTTTTAGGTTTCTATATTACTGTCTGGAATTTGGTCGATACGGCGTATCGAGAGAGATGGATACGGCATATCGGGGGTTTCTTGGAGTAGGGACCACGTTCGATATCTTCCAGAATATTTTATTACTTTATATTGAATACGACGTATAGAGTTCTCCTGGATACGGCGTATTGGACTTTGTATCTTTGTTGTTTCTTGTGAAGTGCAGGCACAGATACGCCATATCTTCCTTGATGGATACGGCGTATAGGATGTCAAAACAGTAATCTTCAAATGTCTTCGTTTAAGCTCCAGAATGCGTGCCTTTTTGCTAATCTTCACCAAGTACTCTATAATTACTGCAATTCTCAAATACAAATGATTAAGTAACAATTCTTGCAATAATTATACAAATGGGTTATTTACATGGGATAAATGATGCTATAAAAGTGATGCTATGATGTCATCAAATATCCCCCCACTTGAATCCTACTTGTCCTCAAGTAGCCTTTAGAAGTTTATAAAAATGTATCCCTAAGGATTTTGCCGTTAAGCATTTATTTGATCAATTACAAGTACACAACCAAACACCTCACGAAATAGGAAGATGAAAACACTCAAATCACTCAACTAATCTATGTGGTAACATGTCACTAATTCGCTCAATTTCTCGGTCGTGACGAGTATTCTATCATAAGCTTGGCAAGGATACACATCTCCACCACTAGAGCTAAGGAGTAACAAGTTTATAGAGGTAAATTGAGTTTTATTTTATAAGGCTTAAAAGGGTTTGATCACTTTATCTAGTCTCTACCAATACCAATATTCCAGAAAAGGTGACAAAGACCATACATACACACCCATAACGATGGGATAGACACATATGACTGCATTCAAACCTTAACTTGAATAAGCTAAAGAATAGGACTATTAGAGTGATATATGGTATGGATCTTTTAACTTTCACCAAAAGTAATAAACCAACAAGGTGGCTGAATCACACATACATGGTCGTAACGAAGGAATAGACATACATGATTCGATCACATCCTCATTCGAGTAAAACCTAAGGTTAATAATTAGGAAAGGGAAATAAATTGTTGTTAAATAAAAATTTACGCGCGCGCGACAATAGACTAAGTCCAAAAACAAATAAGGTACAAGTTGCTAGATACTTTTCCCCAGACCGTTACCATGATAAAGGACTCCTAAATATTTCTACACATCAAACGTCTTGATCAGTATGATAAAAAAACAAACAACCTAAGTTGGCGTTCCCCTAATGGTCAAACTCCCAACATACCCACGCATACTATTTTACATACTTTTACAAAGACAAGTGGCTATATCTACCACTTTATACAAAACTTTACATCGTTGATTTATAACTATCTATCAACGAATAATCGATCCTTCAAATAATACCACCGGTTTAAGCTTTAACGAATCAATTATCTTCAAACTTTCATCCTCTTTTTTGTTGCAATTTTCTAATTTTTTTGAATTTTTTAACATATTATACTACGAATCTCAGTATAATTTCACCATCTTCACGATCATAATAACTCCGGATAATTTCTTCTATGATTCTTCATTCTTCGGACGTACCAATAATTGTGATGTTAGTAAAAATACATGAGTTTTGACTACTTTTTACATTCCCATTGCAATGTGCAAATTTCCCAACCATACCAGAGATAGATTATGATACAAGACACAGGAAATACTACTTTACACTAAGAAGCAACTGCAACTGATAATGACTTATCTTAACAGGATAGCTAAGGTTGTACAGATGTAACGCAACAAATAGTCGATGTTATCATAAAGGGATTGACTCTACTGTTATTTTCTGAGGTATCATACCTTAAAAATAAGATAATACCATGGGTTTATACGGAAAGGCTTTTTGGGTGTAATCCTAGAAATTTACCAATTTAAACAAGTTACTCCATCTAAATCCATAGTACTCATTATTGTGGTATCGAATAGATATACCAAGCCATGTTCTAAAGTCTACAACATCACCGACACACTCATATTTTTGTGGGATTTAGGTAAAGATTCGGAAACGAATAAGGTTGAATCCTCACCCTATCATAAAAGGGTTAAGTGTGTAAGGTATGTAACAGTAAATTTCACAAAAAGTATGCTTGATTTTTCTTTAATTTGAGCATATTTAGCATTTTAGTGAGAAAAAACGGACAATAACTTCTACTTCATCCCCTACCCCCCCCCACTTAATTTTATACAAACGTAACCTTGTTGTATTGATAAAACCTAAAAAACGGAATTTAAAAAAGAAATTAAAACAAGAGAAACATCCCTGAAATTTTGCCGGTAGATTCTCCAATTGAGTTTCAACGAGCAAGAATGTGTGTTGGTAACTCCTGCGTTGAACTTCCAGCATGACTACAACTACAACACATATAGGATTTCTTATCCAGCCTAGGTCCGTGCAAAATATAGAAAAAAATGAAAAAATCCTAATCTCGGATCCAACGTTAATAAAATAATAAAAACAATAAACTGTACATGCAGTCAATATGCCGTATTTAAAAAACAGGATACGCCGTATAGAAAGACCTGTAAAAAGTATCAATACGAGTCAGTCTTCCAAATACGCCGTATCATGTGCATGAATAGGCCGTATAGACAAATCTAACAATAAAGTTTTAAATGCAAAAAATGTTAGAAATACAAAAAGTATCGGTCCACTTCCATAATATTGTAGAATAGGCTCATGGTATAGTTTTTGGAAGCTAGAAAAGGTAGTAAGGCCCATGGGTAGCCCATTTAAGGTCCCATGGCTAGCCACTCTTAAGTATTTATACCCCTCTCCACACCTTGGAGAGGGTGAGTTGTTCACTTGTTTATTTTCTAATCTAATATTGTTCCCTTTTCCTTTCTCTCTCTAAGTGTTCAATCATTCCTCCCTCTCTCTCTCTCTCTCTCTCGATTGTGAGAATAGATACACCATATATTCTTCAATTGGTATCAAGATCCATGGGGTGATTTAGCTTGGTTTTTGTGTGCGTTTGTATTACTTGTTCTAGGTGTGGTCTTGGTTCGAACCATCACAAAGGATTTTCATCTTTTGTGGGATTTAAACCATAAAGCTCTTAACTTTCTTCTTTGGTTATCTTAGTATAGGGTAGTTGTACAAGAAAAACTTTGGAAAAACTCAAAAATCTTTATTTTTTTGTTGTTTTTGGTTTGAAAAAGGGTTTTGTGTACAAGAATCTTGATTTCAAATTTTTTGTGTTAAAAACCATAAAGTTTGTGTTTTTAAGGTTCTCCTAGTCTTAGTATAGCAAGAAGTACAAGTAAAATCAAGTAAAAACGTCAAAAATTGTGTCTTTAAGTGATTTGAAGTTTTGAAGATGACTTTTTATACACACTGTCTGAAATTCGGCGATTTATACGTGTTTGAATTCGGTGATTTATACGTGGTTGTATTCGGCGATTTATACGTGTTTAGATTCGGCGATATATACGTGTGTATATCCGGCGATATATACGTGTGTATATTCGGCGATTTATACGTGTGTGAATCTGGCGATTTTATACGTGATTGTATACAGCGATTTATACGTCTCTAATTTCGGCGATTTATACACCCTTGGTTTCAGCGATTTATACGTCTCCATTTCGGCGATTTATACATCCATTGTTTCAGCGATTTATACATCACCTAGACAGCGATTTACACGTTGTATTTAATCCAGCGATTTATACATAGTATTTAATCCGACGATTTATACCTGTCTTCTAAATGGTGATTTATACATTTCTCTAAACGGTGATTTATACATTACACTTGGGTGATTTATACACTTACCTTTGAAGATTTATACCATATTTCCTTGGAGATTTATATGGTTTTTATATGATTTGTAAAATCCCGTGAAGTATTCAATTATTTTCTCATTTTTTATCAAGAATTGTAAAATCCCGTGTAATCTTAAGACTCATTCACTTAAAAAATCAACAATTTAACACAACAACCTCTAATTAATGAACGATCGAAAAGTTATCTTTTCTCATTCAATCAATCAATTCAAAATGAAAACCTTAGCAGAATTTATGATTATTGCCGGTGCCGACAACCGTCCTCCTATGTTAGAAAAATCCTTGTATGACTCGTGGAAGAATGGGAGAATGATTCTTAATTCACTTCAAAATGGTTCACTTTTTTGGCCAACTGTTAAAGAGAATGGCACTACTAGGACAAAGAAGTATGAAGAAGTTTTTGTTGCAGAAAAACTCCAAGCTAATTGTGATCTTAAAGCTACAAACATTGTTCTTCAAGGTCTTCCACCGGATGTGTATGCCATTGTGAATCATCACAAAGTTGCCAAAGATATATGGGATAGAGTTAAGCTTCTTATGCAAGGCACAAAATTATCATTACAAAAGAAGGAATGTAAATTGTATGACGAGTTTGATAAGTTTTCATTTGTTAAGGGTGAAACACTATATCAGTACTACTGGAGATTTGCTCAACTCATCAATAACATGAATGTTATCAATATGTCAATGAGACCAGTTCAAGTGAATACAAAGTTTCTAAACAGTCTTCCACCAGAATGGAGTAAGTTTGTGACAGATGTGAAGTTGGCAAGAGATTTGCATGCAACAAACTATGATCAATTGTACTCATACCTTAAACAACATGAGAGGCATGCAAATGAAACTCGCTTAATGCGTGAAAGATACCAAGATCCTTTTGCATTTGTTTCTAACTATCATCAATCACCGTCTCAACTTAACAACTATCACTCTCAATACAGTCCTACACAGTTTCCTCAACAATCATACATGGTTACACAAGTTCACTCTCCTCAACCATACTCACAAATGTATTCACCACATCATCCATCACAACAACAAATCAGTCATTCATCCGTTCCACCATCACAACAATATCAATCTCATCAAGCCTCATCTGTTCCACAAATTACTTACACCTCACCTCAACCTTCAACACAACCATTGACTGAGTTCCCTCAAGTGGACTCAGGGCTTGTTGTTCCCGTGTTTAATCAAGGAGATAATCCAATTTCCTGTCTCAATAAGGTGATGGCTTTTCTCATAGATGTAGCTTCTTCAAGATTCCCTTCAACCAACAATCAACTTAAAACTTCCTCTAATCCAAGAAACCAAGCCATTATTAAATATGGAAAGGTTACTGTACAACAAGTTCAAGGAAGGCAAGGACAAAGTTATGCTGGTACTAGCTATAAGGGTAATGCTACTAGTTCTGGGGGAAATAATGCAGGAGGATAGGCAAGAGTGGTTAAATGTTATAATTGTCAAGGTGAAGGTCACATGGCTAGGCAATGCACTCAGCCAAAGAGAACTAGGAATGTTGCATAGTTTAAGGAAAAGGCAATGTTGGCTGAAGCACGGGAAGCTAGACAAATTTTGGATGATGAGCAACTAGCATTTCTTGTAGATCCAGGCATTCTAGATGGTCAAACTGCTCAGATAACCATTCCAAACACTGCTGCTTTCCAGACTGAGGATCTTGATGCATATGATTCTAACTGTGATGCTGTCTTGAATGCTAAAGCGGTTCTCATGGCCAATCTTTCCAACTATGATTTTGATGTTATCTTAGAGGTACCTCATTCTGACTCCTATCATAATGATATGGATAATCAAAGTGTGCATGCAATGCAGGATTTTGAACAAACACCAGTTGTTGATTTTTCCAATAATGAGATACATAGTGATAGCAATATCATTCCGTACTCTCAATATTTGCAAGAAATGTAACAGGCAGTTGTTCAAGATATAAATATGCATGCACAACAAGATTTAATGATTTTATCTATGATTGAACAAATGTCATAACAAATGATTAATCATGTGAATAATTGGGAAAAAGCTAATCAAGAGAAGAATAAGGAATCCTTAAGCGCTGAGCTTGAGAGATATAAAGAACGAGTCAAAACTTTTGAGCAACGTCTTAATATTAATTTAAGCACACGTGAAAAAATGACTGATTCTCAAATGATGATATGATTAAAGAAAAGCTTGCACTTAAGCAGCAAATTGACTCACTTGAACAAAATCTTTCTAATCAAATCAAAGAAAAGGAATCTTTATTACAAACATTCACTGTATTCAAAAATGAATCCAAAGAAAAGGAACGTAAATATATGGATAAAGAAATTGATTTAGAAAAGAAGATTAAGGAACTAGATAATATTGTTTACAAAGTGGGTCAATCTGCTCAAACAGTGCACATGTTAACAAAGCCACAAGTTTTTTATGATGACACTCACAAACAATCTCTTGGTTATCAAAATCCATTTTATCTCAAGAAAGCTCAGCAGATTAAGCTGACCTTGTATGATGGCAGTGTTATATCTAAACAACATGTTGCTAATCCTGTGTTTGATGATGAAGAGACATTGATTTTGGAAGAAGTAAGTCAATCTAAAATGCTCGCAAAACAAAATGACCCAATTTCAAAAGAAAAGAAAGTTAATACAACTCCAATTAATTATGCTGAGTTAAATCAATTATCTGAGGATTTTGGTAAACGTTTTGTTCTACAACGAGAACTGTCTGATGAACAAGCTTTCTGGTTACAAACTTCACATCCTAATATTGACCAATCTGCTTCGTCACCTGTCAAAATTAAGGCTCCTCAGGAACATCCTAAGGTAAGCATGGTTAATACAAGCCTTAAAAAGCTTAAAAACCATCTTGACCAATTTGACATTGTGGTAAAAAGGCATGACTATACCGATGCTTTACAGAAGGGAATGTGGGTATTGAACCACACTAAAGCTGTTTTTCTAAAAGAAATCATTCTATTTTTAAAGACCTTAAAATACATATTTAATGTTTTTGATAAAGATCTTTTAAATGAGGCAACAGAAGTACAAACAGTTTTTAACCAGATGGAAGTTTTTGTTCAACAGAAAGAACTGTTTCTTGAAAATGACCGACTCTTACGAAAAATCATGTCTCAAGATGTTATGATATGTGTGATGAATTCTATTGCTGCTTTTGATGATGTGAATGTGGAAATGCGAAGTAATGAATCTTGTGTGAAGTGTGTGGATCTTGATGCTGAGCTTTTGAACAAACAAAATGTGTATAATGATCTTTCTAAAAGCTATTAACAACTTGAAAAACATTGCATTTCTCTTGAGTTAACAATGCAACTCAATCAAGAAATTTTTTCAAAAGGATTCGTTAAGTAATAATTAAAATGCTCTTGAAATTCCAGAATATTTTGAAAAAAATGATTTGAAAGCTCAGCTACAAGCTAAAGACACTACAATCTGTAAGTTGAAGGATCACATCAATCAAATGAGAGAAAATGACAAGGAATAGA
Organism: Tanacetum coccineum; assembly: GCA_026074375.1. Taxonomy (NCBI): domain Eukaryota; kingdom Viridiplantae; phylum Streptophyta; class Magnoliopsida; order Asterales; family Asteraceae; genus Tanacetum; species Tanacetum coccineum. Next base: position 116,578 of record BQNB010001822.1, on the reverse strand, counting down.
CGTCAAACATGAATGGATAAAATTGAGCCATAAACGGTTGATTGGAGCATAGAGTGGCAAAGTTACTTTCTGAAAACACGGTTTACATAAAAGAAATTGAGCATTTGAAAAGATTTACCAAAGATCAATTTGACATCAATTAAAAAGGACACGTGCTCTTCTAAGGAATCACGATGAATCTTTGACTTGGTCAATAGAACTCTAAGTTATGGAAATTACGGATTTTAAAACATCAAATCAAGACAAGTTTTTTGTGATATACACCTTGAAAAAACAATTTATGAAAATTAAACGGGAAATAAACAGTTGAAAATGTTGCATAAATACCAATTGCCACTACTATTGCTCTAGGCATGTTCAAGATAGACTTAGAACCTTTAGCTCCTAGGTTATTGTATAATAGGGAAGCTCACATAGACTATCTTAAGCACACTCAGGAACAAGCTGGCATACTTCAGGGACTAGTCAAACAAGCTAAAGCAAAACAACCGTTAGATAATGCGTTAGACTTTGCTTGTAAGCATGCCAAATGAATTCAGGAGTTACTTGTTTATGTTTGAGACACAAGCCCTAATGCCTATAAACCTAGTGAGAAAATGATTAATGTCACACCTATGAACAAAGTCAAGAAAGCTAGGTTTTTTTGGAACTCTCACATCTCAAGTAAACATTAACAGGTAGGGAGTCATCTAAAACACAAGTTGTTGTCATCTACAGGATTAAAGTGTTCTACTAGTACTTGCAGATCATAGCCTGCAGGCAATAAAAAGAATGATAGGATCTCAAAAACACCAAGTAGCAATAGGAAGAATAAAGTAGAAGCCCAACCTAGGAAAGTGAATAAAAATAATCGTGTTAAAAAACCTATTTGTGATGACAATGTTAAGCATACTATGTTAAATGCGAATTCTCAGTTGATTTGTGTTAAATGTAAGCAATGTATGTTTGATGCATTCAGATGTGTATTTCCTAGATTGTGTGAATGATATGAATATGCATTGCTAATCTAATCTAAGTCAAAGGAAAGCCAAGTGATATAATTGGAATCCTACGGGTAAATGTTCATGATGTAGGACTTAAGTAGAAACCAACAGGAAGACTTTTCACTATAGTTGGTAACTCGTGCCCTTTAACTAGGATCACTCCCAAGAAAATAGTGCATCTTCAGGAAACTACTTCTAATTTAGTTGAAACACCAAAACCAGATATTAAAGTCTATAGTAGGAGACCCAAACAAATAAAATTAATAGGTTCGAGTAAAAAAGCTAAGAATGTAGAATCTAAGATTGTTAACAACTCGGAACCCAATCATTTGTGAGGATCCAATGCTACAGATGTTCCATCTTCTTCTTCTCTTATCAATGATAGGTTTTCCAGACTGTTCTCTGGTATCTGGACTCTGGATGCTCAAAACATATGACAGGGAATCGCTCTCAGCTCATGAACTTCGTTAGTAAATTTTTAGGAACTGTTTGATTCAGAAATGACCAAGTTGCAAAGAGAATGGGGGTATGGTGACTATCAGCTGGGGAGTGTAACTTTCTCAAGGGTGTACTATGTTGAGGGGCTTAGACATAACTTGTTTTCTGTTGGACAATTTTGTGATACGGATCTTGAAGTCGCTTTTCGGAGAAACATTTGCTTTATTTAGAATTTAGAAGATGTTGATCTACTTTCAGGCTCCAGTGACACAAATTTGTACATAATTTCTCTTGATGACATGCTAAAGACGTATTCGATCTATCTTCTATCTAAAGCGTTAAAGACTAAGAGCTGGTTATGGAACCGTCAGTTATCGCATCTCAACTTCGGTACTCTTAACAAGCTAGCTAAAGACGGTCTTGCACGAGGTATTCCCAAACTTAAATTTTAGAAAGATCATCTGTGTTTAACATGTGCATTAGGAAAAAGCAAGAAATCCTCTCACCAACCCAAGGCTGAAGACACTAATCAAGAGAAACTCTATCTTCTGCATATGGATCTTTATGGCCCGATGCGTGTGGATAGTATTAACGGGAAAAGTATATCTTGGTGATTGTTAATGATTACTCATGATTTACTTGGGTCAAATTTTTGAGATCAAAGGATGAAGCTCCCGACGCTATCATCAAGTGCATCAAAAATATTCAAGTTCGTTTGAAAGCCACTGTCTGAAATGTTAGAACAAATAATGGAACTGAATTTGTCAATCAGACTCTTCGTGATTTCTATGAAAATGTCGTCATTTTACATCAAACTTCTGTTGCTCGCACTCCTCAACAGAACGGCGTTGTTGAAAGGCGAAACCGAACTCTTGTGGAAGCTGCTCGCACAATGTTGATATTTTCAAAAGCTCATTTGTTTCTATGGGCCGAAGCAATCAACACAACTTGTATTACCCAAAACCGTTCCTTGATCCGTCTCCGCTACAATAAAATTCCTTATGAGCTGATGCACGACAAGAAGCCAGATTTATCATTTCTTCATGTCTTTGGTTCACTCTGTTATCCGACCAATGACAGTGAGAATTTGGGTAAACTAAATGCAAAGGCCGATATTGGTATTTTTGTTGGTTATGTGCCTGCAAAGAAAGCTTTCAAAATCTAAAATAGGAGAACCTAGAAAATTATAGAAACTATTCATGTGACGTTCGATAAGCTGACAGCTATGGCTTCTGAACAATTCGGTGCAGGACTCGGGCTTCAATGTTTGACTCCTGCAACAACCAGTTCAGGACTCGTTACAAACCCTATTCCTCAACAACCTTGTAATCTACCAAATTTAGATGATTGGGATCATTTGTTCCAACCTATGTTCGATGAATACTTCAATCCTCCAACCATAGCTGTCTCTTCAGTTCCAGTAGCTGCTGGACCAAGAGTTGTTGATATAGCCAATTCACCCGTGTCTATGTCAATTGACTAAGACGCACCATCTACAAGTATTCCATCAACACAAGAACAGGAACATTCTCCAATTATTTCTCAGGGTTTTAAAGAATCACCAAAAACACCACATTTTCATGATGATCCACTTCATGAATCTCTTCATGAAGACTCGACTTCTCATGGATCGTCATTAAATGTGAGACCATCCCACACACAATTTGAACACCTTGTTAGATGGACTAAGGATCATCCAATAGCAAATGTGATCAGTGATCCTTCTCGTTCTATCTTTACAAGAATGCAACTCGAAACTGATGCCATGTGGTGTTACTTTGATGCCTTCCTAACTTCTGTAGAACTAAAGAACTTCAAACAAGCAATGACCGAACCATCATGGATTAATGCAATGTAAGAAGAAATTCATGAATTTGAAAGGCTACAAGTTTAGGAATTGGTGCCATATCTAGATAAAGTCATGTTGATCAAACTAAAATGGATTTATAAGGTCAAGACAGACGAATTTGGCAGGGTACTAAAGAATAAGGATATATTAGTTATTTAGGGATTCAGGCAAGAGGAGGGTATCGATTTCAAGGAATCATTTGCACCGGTTGCAAGAATAGAGGCCATCCGTATCTTCGTAGCAAATGCAGCCAACAAGAATATGACGATTTTCCAAATGGACATCAAAACGGCTTTCTTAAATGGAGAGCTCAAAGAAGAGGTCTATGTTTATCAACCAGAAGGAATTGTTGATCAGGATAAGCCATCGCATGTGTATAAGCTCAAAAATGCCCTCTACGGTCTCAAACAAGCACCACGTGCATGGTATGACATGCTGTCAAGTTTCCTCATTTCACAACATTTCTCCAAAGGTGCAGATGATCCAACAGTCTTCACATAGAAAGCAGGAAATGACTTATTACTAGTACAAATTTATGTTGTCGATATAATATTTGCATCCACTAATACTGCTTTATTTAATGAGTTTGCTAATCTGATGACCACTAAGTTCAAGATGTCAATGATGGGGCAGATGTCATTCTTTTTAGGATTACTAATTTCTCAAAGTCCTAGAGGTATCTTCCTAAACCAGTCAAAATATGCTTTTGAAATTATTAAAAAATATGGTTTGCTGTCTAGTGATTCTGTTGACACACCTATGGTAGAAAAGAATAAACTAGATAAAGATCTACAGGGGACACCAGTTGATGCAACACTTTACCGTGGCATGATTGGATCCCTTATGTATCTAACATCCAGTAGACCCGACCTTATTTATGTAGTCTGCTTATGTGCCCGGTATCAGGCAATGCCTATCGAAAATCACTTAAATGCGGTTAAGCGGATCTTTCAATACCTAAAGGGAACCATTAACATGGGTCTATGGTACTCAAAGGATACCGGTATGTCTCTAACAGCATATTCAGACGCAGATCACGCGGGGTGTCAAGACACTAGACGCAGTACATCAGGAAGTGCTCAATTCTTAGGTGATAAACTTGTTAGCTGGTCATCCAAGAAGCAAAAGAGCACTGCGATCTCGAGTACAGAGGCTGAATATATTTCCTTATCTGGGTGTTGTGCTCAAATCCTATAGATATGTTCACAGCTAACAGATTATGGCTTTCAATTCAATAAGATTCCTCTGTACTGCGACAACAAAAGTGCAATTACTCTATGCTACAACAACGTTTAACACTCAAGAGCAAAGCACATAGATGTACGCTACCATTTTATAAAGGAGCAGGTGGAGAATGGTATAGTGGAACTCTACTTTATTCGAATAGAATATCAACTGGTTGACATCTTCACCAAACCCTTGCCACGAGAAATATTCAACTTCTTGATCAAAAAGCTCGGTATGAGAAACATGTCTCCGGAAACGCTTAAACGTCTGACAGAGGAAGAAAACGAGTAATGGTGGTAACTCGTGATATATCCTATGTATTATATGTATATAAGAAAAACATAAAAATTAAAAATATTTTTCATTTTATATAAATTTTTCAAAAAAGAAAATAAAAAAAATTTAAAAATCAGAAAAATACAAAAATAGTTTTTGATGTCATGTTTTTTAGCATCGATAATATTTACGGCTTTAGAAATATCATTTAATAATGGCACACAGCTGTAAATAAAGTTCGAATAGAAAATATGTCATATGGCTTGCTATTATTTTAGATAACAACCCGGTCATAATCTTGAAGGCAAGTATTTCAAAATGAAAACTTTGCCTAACAACGAGAAATTTGCTTTTCTCGGGAATGAATTACTTCATATTCATTCAAAAGCTTATGTTTACTTTGCAACACAACCCATGCTTCCGTTATACAAATTTATGTACGTGTCAGTGCATTTATTTGTCAAAATAAGAGAAATCTTATTTAATGGTGTTGATTTTTTAGAAATAAAATAATCATTTTAGTAATTCATTAGTAAATGCCTTTTCAAGGCATTTGACCACTCAAACAATGACTACTGCTCTTTAAATAGAAAACGGGTCATTGTTTGAGGAGGAGAAAATGTCAAATATCTTCTTCAAAAGTCATTAAGGAATAAATGGAAAAAGGTTTTAAACAATAACGACTTAACAATTAAAAGGGAGTTAATTAAGTTTAACTTATTTGTGCCTTAAATGTTATGTGTTTATGCCTTTAGGGAGTAAATAGCAAAAATAAGTAGCTAAGCATTTTTAGTATAAACTTTAGGGACTAATTGTGCCACTAGTTAAACCATATCATGCCTTAGAAAACTTATTAAGAAAATATACCAAGGATATAAGAGTCTAGGGGGCATTTGTGCCAAAACTAGAAATTTTTTAACACAAACACCCCTTCCCTCCCTCATCACTCGTACAAACACACCAAAACACACTCATATTTTTTTTCCTCCATCTCTAGAAAATCGCCACTCACAAGATCAACAAAATAAGTATTTTTCAAGACTTGAGGTAAACTACTAGTTTGTTCCTTGCTATCTAATCATCTTGTAACAAAAAGGAACTTGGTTTTAACTCGATTGTTTGCTCGAAATCCCTAGAATTTGGTTTATGGTTAGTAAAAATCAAAGATTGTCCAAATCCAAAATTAGTTGAGGGGTTTTGATGCTTAAGGTGCGTATTCCACTCGGTTATAGCAGTTTTTGATGAAGATAACACATACTTGTGTTTTGATTGATTCTTATGTGCGAAAATTTAAGTTTTTAGGAAAGACTTGAAAAAATTGGTGGTTTATGTTTAGGATGTGCTTGTATGCCTATGTGAATACATTTGAATGAAGAAATCCATGACTTGTATGTGTTGTGACTTTGATTAAAACGAGTGAGGATTTACTCGTTTTGCACTCTATATGAAATCTTTATGGTTGATTCATGTTATATCTGTTGTATAATGTTTATATATGCTTAGTTCTTGTGTTTGTGTAGTTTATTTGATATAAAAGTTGGGTTTGTATAAATCAAAAATTATAGACGGAGTTTTATACATCATTGTATATAGACGGCAATGCACACCTCTATAGACGACGATTTATACACACCTCTATAGACGGTGATTTATACACTCGCTATAGACGGCGATTTATATACAAAATATAGACGGTGATTTATACACAAAATATAAACGGAAATTTATACACATATCTAGACGGCGATTTATACAACATATCTAGACGGCGATTTATACGTCATATCTAGACGGCGATGTATACACAATGTTAGATGACTATTTATACCAGTTATAGGCAGCGATTTATACATAGGTTATTAAAATTGATTTTTTTCTAAAATGATTTCATTTGATAACACATTTTAGGATAATCCGTCTTCATATCTTATGTTAGTTGCTAAATTGACTGTGTTTGAACAATTGTTAGGTTGTTGACCTCTTGCCTTAACTGAATGCCTGATAAAATGTGTTAAATCTGTCCTGTTAATGTATGTAAATTGCTTCTCTAAGTGTATACACATGAATCAAATAGGCCAATCAGTAATATATGAATTTGGTTGTATATGAACTGTATTAGACTATTCTTAGCAGAAACATGAATCCAGTTGCCGCTAAACAAGTTGCCCTCGACAATTCTTAGGTTCCTTCTGAGAAAAGACTAAAGATTGAAAAGTTCAATGCAAGAATAGAGTTCAGCAAGCCATAAAGAGAAGAAACATATCAAGTTACATTGGATGCTCTTAAACTCTCTCCATGTTATCCTGCATTCTTGATCACTGCTGAAGTCCCTGAAGTATACATGCATCAATTCTGGAACACCATCCAAAAGATCAAAGACACAGATGCATATCAGTTCAAGCTGGATAAGAAGAAGTTCCGAGTTGACACAGAAGCCTTTCGTGAAATTCTCCAGATTTGTCCCAGACTTCTCAATCAAGACTTTGTTAAACCTCCTTCAGAAGAAGAATTGGTTACATTTATCAAGGAACTTGGTTACTCTGGCAAGTGTGATAAGCTATCTGTAATCCATACTGATCAAATGTACCAGCCTTAGAGAACATTTGTTGTGATCATTAATAGGTGCATCTCTGGGAAGACAACATGACTTGATAGACTCAGGGAATCACGAGCTCAAATCTTGTGGGGTATGTACAACCAGAAGAATGTTGACTATGTTGCTCTACTGTGGGAAGACTTTATGTATCAAGCTGGCAACATAGAAATAAGTTCAGCAAGGAAAGAGCACATGCCCTACCCAAGATTCACCAAAGTCATCATCAACCACTTTATCTCTAAGGACAAGACCATCTCTATGAGGAACAAGATCAATATTCACATAATTCGTGATGACACATTGCTCGGTACATTGAAGTTTGTCTCCAATACATAAGATTATCAACAGTATGGAGCCTTGATTCCTAATGATATGATCAATCAAGACATCAAAGATTCTAAAGCCTATAAGACTTATCTTGACTTTGCTACTAGAAAAACTACTCTAAAGAAAGCAAGGAAGTTTAAGAAGGTTGCTTCACCCTCAAGAAAATTGTCTCATGTCTTGGAAGAAGAACCTGTAGTGAAGCCTAAGCGAGCTAAGAAACCTGCCAAGAAGTCTACAACCGTGCCAACAGTAGGTTTGTAATCCGAGACACTCCTAGTGAGTTTGTTCTAAAGAAGAAAACACCAGCTAAAGTTCATAGAGGCAAAGGCATAAATCTACTTTCTGATGTAGCATTACATGAAGTTGCTCAGCTCAAGAAAACTCTCAAGAAAAGCAAGCTGGAAACTCAAAAGCTTCATGCAAGTGGCTCAGATGATGGAGTTGGTTCCCAACCAAAGGTTCCTGATGAGCAAGAAGACAAGACAACTAGTACAGATGAAGGAACTGGTACAAAACTAGGGGTTCCCGATGTGCCCAAATATCTATCTAAGAGTGAAAATGAATCTTGGGGAGATAGTGATGATGATGACAATGATGATGACAGTGATGAAGTACCCAAGGATGATGATGAAGATGATGTTGAAAGTGATGCTGATGATGACAAAGAATCAAGTAACAGTGAAAAGACGGATTCTGATGAAGATGAGAATCCTAATCTCAATCAAAACGATGATGAAGAAGAAGAACATGAAGAAGAGTATGTACGTACTCCTGATAGCGTTGAATTTACTGATAATGATGAAGAGTATGAGGAAATTGTATAAAGATGTAAACGTAACGTTGCAAGTAACAGAGCATGAAGAAGAAGGGAAAAAGATAAAGAGATGACTGATGCTGGTCGTGATGAAGGCACTCAACATACCACATATGAACAAGTCAAGGATGATGAACATGTAATTCTTAACACATTTCATGACACACTAAAGACTGAAGTTCCATTTCAAAGTTCGTCTGTTTCATCTGACTTTGCAAATCAATTTCTAAACTTAGATAACATTCCACCAACAGACAGTGAAGTCATTTCTATAATGAATGTCAAGGTTCATCATGAAGAAGCAAGTACTCAGATTCCACCTCTTCTCAACATACCTATCACGGTAATCCTGGAAACTTCGTCTGCAGTTGGATTAACCATTCCTCTAACAATTCCACCCATCACTCCTCTTCAACAACAATCAACACCAACACCAGCTCCTGTACCAACAACTGCACCAATTGTTACCTAAATTCCTGCTCTTCTAGGTTGTTCATTCCTATTTGGATTCGATCAAAGAGTTTCTGCCTTGGAAAAAGAACTTTCTCTACTCAAACAAGCTGACTATTCTACACAACTACTCGAAACAATAAAGTCACAAATTTTTGCAATGGTAGATGCTCAATTTAGCATAAGACTTGAAGATTCTATTAAGAAATCTTTCAGGTCATACACTACAAAAATTTGAAAAGAAGGCTAAAGATGAGAGGAAGAGATACATAGATCTTGTTGAGAAGTCTGTGAAAGAGATCATCAAAGATGAAGACAAGAATCAACTTCCTGAAATCCTACCAAAGGAAGTATCTGACTATGCCACTCCTGTGATTCAAAGCTCCATTACTGAATCACTTAAGAATATCGTCTTGACTAAATCTTCCTCTCAACCCAAATCAACATACGAGGCAGCTGAATTACTCACTGAGTTTGAATTGAAGAAGATCCTTTTGGACAAGATTCAGAAAAGTAAATCGTATCGAGGTGCTCAAGAATTCGTTAAAGACCGAGAAGACAAAGACAAAGATAAAGACCCTCCGACAAGGACCTTTTTTCTTCGAATCTTATGGTAAAGTATATTCGTTAAAGAGAGACCGAGAAGACAAAGATAAAGATGAAGACCCTCCATCTGGATCAGACCAAGGGTTGAAAAAGCAAAAGATGAGCAAGGATGCTGAACCATCAAGAGGATCTAAATCCAAAGAATCAAAGTCAAGCTCTTCCAAAGGCTCTAAGTCTCAGTCAAAATCATCTGGAAAGTCTGCTCAAACAGAGGAACCAGTGTTTGAGACTGTAGACACAGAGATGCCACTAAATCAAGGAGAAGATTTGGGTAACACTGACGATCAACCTAACGTTGAGGCAACTTTAAAGGATGACTGGTTCAAGAAACCTCAGAGACCTTCGAATCCAGATTCAGATTGGAATACTACGAAGTCAATTGATTTTAGACCACCTCAGACTTAGATAAGCAAAATTGCCAAAGCAGGAAAACCTCCTCTCACTTTCGACGAGCTGATGAGCACTCCTATCTATTTCTCTACATATGTCATGAATAATCTGAAGATTAAGGATCTGACATAAGAACTCCTTGTTGGACCAGCTTTCAATATACTCAAAGGGACATGCAGAAGCCGAGTGGAACTCGAATATCATTTCGAAGAATGTTATAAGGTTGTCATTGATCGACTTGACTGGTCGAACCCTGAAGGACATAAATATCCCTTTGACCTCAGCATGCCTTTACCATTTATTAAAGATCAAGGTCGTCAAGTAGTTCCTGCTAACTACTTCATCAACAACGACCTCGAATATCTGAAAGGTGGAAGTTTAAGCAAGAAATATACAACTTCTACGGCAAAAACCAAGGTTACTAAGTATGATACTATTGAGGGCATAGAAGACATGGTTTCATCACTATGGAGTCCAGTGAAGGTAGCTTATGATAAATATGCTATGTGAGGAATCACTTACTGGGGTCTAAAACGACAATGGTTCTATGGATACGCAAGCAACAGGAAGTCCAAGCATAATGTGTTCTTAACAAAAAGAATCATCACAGTAACCCATGTTAAAGTTATGAAGTGGTATGATTATGGGTATCTGGAGGAGATTGAAGTTCGAAGAGAGGATCAACATCTCTACAAGTTCAGAGAAGGTAACTTCCCAAGACTTAATCTACATTATATTGAAGACATGCTGCTTCTCTTAGTTCAGAAAAAGCTCTCCAATTTGGAAAGAGATGTCATTTACGACTTGAATGTGGCATTATGGATGTTTACAAGATGCGTTGTCATTCTTAAGCGGGTGGAAGACCTTCAACTGGGAGTCAAAAGCTACCAGAAGAAGCTTAATATCACCAAGCATGAGACTTTCAGGTCTGACATCACCAACATGATCCCATACACTGCTTACAATAATCCACAAGGAATCATATAACTAGACAAGTTCTAAAGAAACAGGTTGATGCGCTCAGATGAACTTTACAAGTTTTATGACGGCACACTCACATCTGTTCGAAGGGTTCTTCATGATATTGCTTCCAGCTTGGAGATGGATTACTTGCCAAAAAGAAGATGAAGTAAATTAGAAAGGAAAAGGTCTCGCATCATGATCAAGGCGATCGATCAGCAGCTCTTTGAAAGAAGGTTAATGAGGAATCTAGAGAAGTTTGTTGGTGGGAGAGAATACGGAGAAGACTTCAGGCTGCTTGAACGGACAATATGACTTTGTCATATTTTGTCCTACTCCATTTCAGGTCATTCTCTTGTAATTTCAAATATTGTGAATATGTAAATAAGTAGTGTAAGACTAGAATTAGGCAAATATAATGTTTGAGTGCAAATTTTTAAGAATTTCTTAGTAAATTCAAAAAATTTCAAATTAATGCACTCAAATACTATATAATTCCCTCACAATTTAAGGGGGAGCATTACAATGTTTCAATAATAGGCTTGATATATAATTAGAACATTTTTCTCTCCGAAATCATTATATTTGAATCAATTGATATCCAAAATATCAAACGATTTGACATTTTTGATAAGGTGAGAAAATGTGATTAAAATATATATAACTTGTATAATGTGATCTTTAAGACTCAAGTGTGAACTCCTATCCTCATATGTGCTAAACATTTTTGGTTATCGATGCACATATGCAGGGGGGCATTTCTAAATTGTAAAACCATCAAGGTACTAAATGTTTTACTTATATCAAAGTACATTGATCGATGTTTTCAAATAGTTTTAAGGCTGCGAATGATACCAAATGACCGACTATGTAATTAATTACTTAGAGTTATAAGGTGGTTAGGTATAGGTATTTGTTCCCATAATCTAGCCAAAATCGAAGGGATCCACCCAGGTATATTCCATTAGTTAGAATAGAAGTCCTTAGGTATGATAAAAAGGAGAAAAAGTGAGAAAAGGGAATAGTGCTGACTGAGATGGAGCTAGTATTGGAACAAACCCAACAAGGTACTAGTCATGAAGTCTCGGTAAGCACTGAAGGGGTCGAAGAATGAAAAAGAAAAGGTAAGATAAAGGGTGAAAAGACAAAAGTCCTCGTTACACTTAGGTAGAAGCCGAGTCAATACATAAATTGTCAGAAACACTAAGCTGTTGTCTGGTATTGAAGATAGTCATCATAGACCCAGTGACGCAATGAACAACCCTCCCCAGCCACTCAAGGTCTCTTAAAAGACTCTTATTTTATTTATCATAGAGATTACACGCATTTCTATCAACTTTCTCACTCCGAGTTAGTTTGTATTAAAAAGGTGGTAGTCTGCTCCAACCTCTGATTACTAAAACTAAATGTGCACTATTAAGTCTAAAGCTAAAAGAGATCATCTATAAATCTTACTAGGACACTATTCAATTATATTTGTTGCTCACACACTATGAAAACAAGTAATAACTTAAGAGTCCTACGCATTATCCTTGTGATATTGCCAGAACATCATAGTGATACTAAAGTATTCACAATGATGATGGAAATCCTTCCAGAGCCAACATCACACAAGCTCTGCCGTAGGTGACTTGTAAGATTCTATATGGATCAAACTTGTGACACTAGCTATCGATTCGGTCCAACTTACGAATTGACGGATGAATTTTGAAAAAGATAAAATTGTTGGTGTGTTATAAAAACCGTTTGCATCTTAACATACCGACTGATTTTCCTAAATCAATTTTCAATCTTATGTCCATGGGAAGCCTCACAAGGGTATCTGGACATAGGAAAGTTGAACATGAATTGACGGCTTAATCGGGAAGATAGTAACTTACCGGTTTACTCTTACCGTGTTGTCTGCTTTGAGACGCTTCGGTAAGGAGAACGGCTAGTACAACTGTGAAACCCTGTCAAGGAGATTCTTCAGAATTCTACCTGATCACATGCAGTATTTATACTGATTAACGGGGAACCGTGGTTATTACAATCGTATTTGACGAAGTGACAAAGCCACTTTCGTCCATACATGTTGATTATCACTAACCCTTTCATGCTAGTAATCCCGATGATCGCTGCAATTGGATCCAGACAAGTAAAGATTCATAGCTACATGCTCATACTTGACCGACAAACATAAAGACATCATGAAAGCTCAAGTACAAGTTTCAAGACTTTTGCTACTCTGATACCGCACGTCCTTCTTAGAGAGACAAAGTGTTAAAGTTAAAGAACTTCAAGAAAGATGTTTTTATTTAAGCTTTCAATCTCAAGAAAAGTATGAGCATGTTGGTCTGAAAGTCACAAGTACACAAGACGGCGATAATATCTCAAGATGATGATAAGAGATTATGCTTGGTTGATGATCTCAATGAAGTTCAAGTTTACTTACAAGTCAAGCTTAATGGAATAAGCTCAAGCCTAAAGTCAAAGATCACTACAACATATCATAAGATAATGTATGAAGTTTAAAGACTACGAGCTCAGGACAAGCATAGTATGCTAGAATTCACAGTTTTGTAACATGGAGTGACCTTCTTTAGGGGGAGATTGTTAGAAATACAAAAAGTATCAGTCACTTCCATAATATTGTAGAATAGGCTCATGGTATAGTTTTTGTAACCTAGACTAGGTAGTAAGGCCCAAGGCCCATGGTTAGCCCATTTAGGGTCCCATGGCCAGCTACTCTTAAGTATTTATACCCCTCTCCACACCTTAAAGAGGGTGGGTTATTTACTTGTTCATTTTCTAATCTAATATTGTTCCCTTTTCCTCTCTCTCTCTCTCTCTCTCTAGTTCTTTCTCTTTTGATTGTGAGAATAGATACACCATATATTCTTTAAAAAAATTAAGGACTGATAACGCCCAGACATTCAATACGCCGTATGGTATGGAGCGGATAAATAAATAAATAACAATTTGGGTTGTCTCCCGGGAAGCACTTTTCTTTCAGCTAGTCTTTAAGTTAGACTTTTTCAGCTTCCTTCTACTTTATGTCATGCACGCTTATGTGCCTGCGTGTGATCTATTCTTCCATATTCGCATCTCGGATATATTCGAGTCCTAAGTTCAAGACCCCTTTGTAGAAACTTTTGAGCTTTTGGTACGGATGCGAGATTCCGTCCAGCTTGTCATGCACACTTACCTTTAGTAATGGCCTGATCTTGTTGCATTGGGCATTAGATAGATGTTTAAACCTTGGATGTGATCATGCCATTTGGTAAGTCACATTATCATTACCATTGTGGATAGTGATTAACCCGTTAAACCTTTTTACTTCCACACATGAAGCTTTGCAGAATGGTTCTCCAAAAATGACATCTCCCATGTCTTGATCTCGGTAGCCATCCATATCTTCCACTACTGCAAAATGAGTTACAACAGAAAAATTTCCAACAAATATAGGTACATTCATAAAAGCTCCAACTACGTTCTTTCCTTTGTATTCAACTTTGTCCTTTATTACAGAATTATAGAACTCTCTAGACGTCACATTAACGGACAAAAGTGGGATAAAATTAGCATTTACATGTTCAAAACCTATCATGCATGAAAATCTTAAGTTGTAGGCACAATCAATATCGATCTTCTTGTCAAAGTCACAAAAACTAGGGTATTCATCAAAACTTTTATTATTCCTAGTCTTGATTATGTCAATCATAGGCTTATTAACAACCTCACCTTCCTCAATAGTAGGCATCAAATCATCAACTTGATCTCTCCTAAGTTCTAATGGCACATTTAGATCGTTTAATTCGATGTAATCTCCATATAAAGGGTCTAACGATCTATTTAACACCAAAGTCTCTCCCATTAGCCTAGCTTCTAAATCAAGTTTCATACGTTCTCTCAAACTTAGCATGTAGACCCTCTTAATCAAACTACTAGCAGGTTTCACACTTTTAAAAATAATTTTCTCATCCCCTACCCTCAAAGTAATCTTTCTTTTGAACCCATCAATCTTAGCGTGGGTGGTAGACAAAAATGATCTTCCGAGGATCAAGGGCACTTTGACATCCTCGGGCATATCTAGTATTATGAAGTCTACAGGGAAAACAAACTTACCAATCCCTACTAGTACATTCTCAGCTATTCCCTTTGGGTGTTTCACTGTTTTGTCTGCTAATTCAACTGTTAACTTAGTGTGAGCTAATTCACCTAAACCTAGATTGAGGTAGGTCAAAAAAGGCATTACATTTATGCTAGCTCCTAAGTCAGTGAGGGCATTTTCAAAGCAAACATTATTAATATAGCAAGGTAAAGTGAAACTTCCTGAGTCTTTCTCCTTTTGAGGTAGGGAATCATTTACACGTGTAGCTCCATAAGAGTAGGCGTCCAAGCATTGCAGTCCATATGATCCCTTCTTCTCATCATAGTAATAATCATTCAAACGACTTGGAAACGGAATAGTTGCTTGTCTTGACTCGAACATCAGTTTACTGTTCTGTAGTGCTGATACGGCGTATTGGGATGATCTGATACGACATATCATTGTCATAACAGCTTCAACAGTAGTCGAGATCGACTTGACATGATCCTTTGAGTTTGTTTCAGTAGAGCTAGGTAGGCTTCCAAATCCTCTTTCCTGCAGTACCTTGCTCATTTGCCCGATTTGAATCTCTAAAGTTTTAATCGAAGCTCTTTGGTTCCTGATAGCAGCGTCGGTGGAAGCTTGAATTTCCTTGATAAAGTTGGAGTTTTCTTCATGTCTCTTTGCTGATTCATTCATAAACTTTCTCATTGATTCTTCCATTGATTATCTTTATTCTTGATATGAAGGATTTGCATTATTTCTTTGGTAGAATCTCAGAGCTGCTGCTCTATATTGCCCTCCTTGTTAGAAGGGTGCACCAAACTGAGTATAATAAGCTTCTTCAAGGGTTTTACCTTCTTATTTGAGTGGACAATCTTTGGTGTAGTAGGGTCCCTTACATTCCTTACATCCCACTTGAGAAGCATAAACCTTTTCATTCACCTTCTTGATTTCTCTTCCAAGATTATTGAGTTGTGCTTAAATTACAGCCAATCCATCAAAAGTTTCAGTACTTCTTGTCCTAGATGTTCCATTGTGCCATTTTTGATAATATTCTACCATTTCTTGGATGGCTACTTTTGCATTGGTAATTGTCTTAGTTGGTATGGCACCTTTTGAATCAAGAATTTTTCTAGTTGGAACATCCACTCCATTGGTAAAATTAAAATCAACTCCCTGCATTCCGTCATCAAGTAATGTTGAGGGCACTTCATTAAGAGTTCTTTAAATCTCTCTCATGCTTGGTAAAGGGTTTCATCGGGTTCTTGTTGAAAGTTTTTGATCTCCTCCATTTTCTTTGCAGTTCGAGCAGGTGGGCAATACTTTCTTAGAAATTTTATCTTTAGAACTTCCCAAGTTTTAATTGAACCAGACGGTTTGTTTCTTAGTCATCGACTTGCGGCTCCAGTTAGGGACATAGGGAAGACTCGAAGCATTACTTGATCTTGAGTAATATTAGGAACATGAAATAATTCAACAATCTCTAGAACTTTCTTTATGTGTTCGTTCGCATCTTCATGATCCGGACCGCTGAAGGTGTTGTCTCGTAGTTCCTTAAGAAATTGGCCTTTTAGTTCAAAGTAATCTTTGTCATCGATCTTAGGCCTAGCAATGCCCGATCCATAGTCAGCTCGGGTTTTGCTCATGTATTGTTTCATGGTTTTTGCCATTGCTTCCATAGCTTCTTCCTTGGAATTCTCTTCTAGATCAGAAAATATATTGTTGATTGATAGCAATTTCACGTATATATAATATATCAAAGTATTTATAGAAATATACAAATAATCCTTGAGGACAAAGATTAAATGCAATTTAAACACAAAAATATATAATATAATACGTTTAACCGGTAAGTGATTACCGGGTCGTATCCTAAAGAAATGTGAATTAATACCCTCGATTTAGTTTGGACAATGTTATGAATGATTTTCAACTTTTTGAATGATTTTCTACGACTAAAAACAATTAAAAACAATTAAAAACAATTAAATGCAAGTAAAATAACTAAACAAACGGAAATGACAAAATAAACCCTAATTAGCACCTTAACCTAGAAGTTGAATTAAAAATCTAATTCTATGAGTAAAAATAAAGGGATTTGCAAAATTTGAAAACTTAACAATAAAATTTGAAAGAAATCACAAAAAACGAAACGAATTAACTAGAAAACGAAAAACGAGCCCTCAAGCTAAAATGCTCAAAAAATAAACCTACGAAGTCAAACTAATTATCCAGCGTTCTAAATGATAAAAGAAATTTTTCTAAAAAATATTTTTTATTTTTTTGATTATTTTCTATTTTTATGCTTTTTTAAAGTTTTTAATGAAAATAAATGTTTAAAAATACTAAACGAACTATAAATATTCTAGAAAAATTACAGAAAATAGCTTAAACTAATTAAATCCTAGGAAAAATAAGCACGATATCACAGCTTATTGAATAAGCTACGAAATAAGCTGTGACAGCTTATAAGGCTTATTGGCCAAAAAGAGTATAAGAAATTAATTGTGCAAGAGTCTTATGAAAAAGACCCAAGGGCATAGCGATAGTGTGTGGTGTGTGTAGTGTTTATAAGAAGGTTTGAGGTTTGAGTCCAGGGGTTCGAGTCTTGACTTCCCCCCGACTTCCCTTCCCTTTTTTTTTATAACAAACTTAAAGAAACAAAAGTTGTAGAGACAACTTTTTAAGCTATTTAATAAAAGTAAACTATATAGCAGAAACCCAAAAAATAAGCTCTCAAAACTTTTTTTGGAAAAAACTTTTTTTAGAAAGTGAGCTTTTGAGCTCTAAAAAGCTAATTTTCACTTAAAAGCTTGCACACAACTCATTTTAAGCTCAATTTTAAATCTAAAAGTTGTTCTAAAAAGCTAATGATGTGTATGAGCTAAATTCAATAAGCTAATTTAACTGGAAACACTATAAGCTATCTAAATCCTATGATCTAAGAGGTAAACTCAGGAACTAACATGTTAAGCTCAAAAACTAAATAAGCAAAATTGCACAATAAGCTATTACAGGATTTGAGCTTTTGAAAACTTAACATCCTACTTATAAACTATTAATCCAAATCATAAAAACAAATTCTAAAAGCTAGAAATCAAAATTTAAAAGCTAAGTTCTAATTACTACTGTTTTTGGCTTTTTGAGGTTTTTTATTGAACTTAAGAAGCTAATGTACCCTATTAAACAAGCTAGAAATTTAAAATTAAGACTTAATCTATTTTAACTTATATCTAATCTATAAACTTACTAAATTTTAAAATCTAAATCCTACTAAAACTAGCTTAAATGATATTGAAAGAGACAGCAGTAGTAACTGCTGTTACTCCTGCTGATGCAATTGACAAAGGTGCAAAACACAAATGCAGGTGACCTTGGTGGTCAATGCTGCAATGAACACATTCAATGAGTGTGTTTGATTACTTAGCAAACAAAATTCCAAGCCTAGGAAGGCTTGGATCAAATCTAACTGGCTAGCTTAAACAAATACCTCCCCTGGTGCAGGATCAAAGTAATTAAGCTTAAACTTTTTATATTTTTAAATCTAACCTAAGAAAACAATTTTATTACTGATTTAAAGTGATAATGAAAATGATTTAAGCAAAGATCACAACTCAGTTTGACTTTTAGGGGTCAAACAGCACTAATCCAAACACTCCTTTATACTAGACAGATTCAACTTTAGCTTTCTACTATGAAATCTAATTAACAACTTTCAATTACCAGATAATAAGCAATCATAAACTAACCTATTAGACTTATTTTAACTACTATTTAAGCTAGTAACAAAGATCTTATGAATTAACCTAATATTTTTGGTATTTTATTGATTTATAAGACTAAATGAAACAATATTAAATCTAAACTACAAAAGCTGAAAATATATGACTAAACATGATTAATAAGCACAATGAAGCAGATATAAGATCAAATAAGCAACTAGATAAGCAGATTATAAGCAGATAAGCAAATCTAAACTAGGAAACTTAAGACAAGGAAAGTAAATGAAAACTTACAATGGCCTTAGCAAAACAAAGGCTAAAGTGCTCAAAGAGCTTATCAACAGCTCTGGCTTATCAAAGATAAGCCAGTTTAAGTCCTTGGAAGCTCTTCCATAGCTAGCTTCCCTTCCATAAGTCCACAGTCAATAAGCAAGGGTATTTAGGCTGATTTTAGAGTTTGAGTTGATTAAATGACTATTTAAGCTCAATCACAAGCTTAAAGACTTGTGAGAGCTATAATGAGCTTGTGTGAGTAGCTTGTGACAGAAGTGAACAAAAACATTGAGATTTATAAGAGCTTATGACACTTTATTTAAGAGAAACTAGATTTCATTGACTGAAAAAGCTTGATTACATTATACTGAAAAAGAAGATTACAAAAGTTTAAATGAAAATTACAATAAGCTAACACTAAAAGCTAAAATTAAGCTAAAATCTAAAGCTAAAAAAAACTCCCCATGTGTGTGAGAGTGAAGGGCTATTTATAGCATCCAGCTGAACCTTCTAGTCTGTTTACACGCTCCTCAGTCCTCCACTCTTAGCCCTTGATCATATGCTAATCATTGGATGCTTCTTATCCACCGTTGGATCACTTGATAGCTCACACGGATTGCCAACGTGGCAATCCGTGGTTTGTAGCTTCTTGTGTTTCTTCGGATTATAATTAGAGCAAATATCCCATTTCTTGTGCTTTCTACTATCCCGCCGTTGCATTTCTTGAAGTGTATGACCAATGAGATATGCTTGTGAATGACGTTTGTTTGCTGCAAGGTGAAACTTTTAACACTGGAATATGTCTTTTGTCCTTCAATTGGGATTTGCCCCATGATTTGACTAAGAGGTAACTTGGGAGAGACGGTGAATAGGGTTAACCACTTTTCCTACTCTTTTTTACTATAAGGGTGCGTTTAATTTGTGTTTGACTCGGGCTTATTTTTCCTTTGATTTGGGTTTGGGATGGGTTATAATGGATTTGGGCCCGGGCTTGGGTTTTGGGTTTTATAAAGAGAGATAACAAGTGTTAACTTTTATAAATAAAAGTTTACGACCGTTAGGGTTTTTAAGGATTATTTTTGTGAATTGGTTTATAAATGAGGGACTGGTTTGGTAACTTTGGATTTGTCTTTTTTTTGTGTTTGACTTGGGTTGACTGAGAGTTGACCACTGCTGACTTTTTTTTGACTTTAATAGCTTCCTTCTGGCTTTTTGCGTGCTCTTCCGTTCCCGTGTTCGTGTTTGCCCGGTTTTAACCGTTTTCTTGTGATTTTTGCAATATCCGCACCTACACAATCAAAAAGACAAAACAAGCAATATACAAGCCTTTTATGCATAATTTTGGTCTTTTTAGGGTTTATTTTGATATAAAATGGATATGTGTTTTCACACATATCAATTGTATTCAGGCGATCTTGATTCGTCAAGACTTAGCGTCTTGAAAAGCTTCCTAGATGATCGAAATTCCCGTTCCAGATCCTTGAAGGGCGTTAATAGTTCCTTTGTTGAGCTCCTTGTCATGCACTACCTAAAACAGAGGATAAACAACCAGTAGGATAGGCTCGGAAGAAAGAAAACATAGAAATACAGAAATCGAATGCGAAAACAGGTTTTGTTATTGTATCAGACGATTGATACACCGTATTCAATTGATCTGAATACGCCGTATCAATCTATTGAATGGATACACTGTATTGGTAAAGAAAGTTAGATACGTCGTATTTAATTCAAGTGGATACGCCGTATCAGGTTATCGACCAGAACAATGTATAGAAAACAATTAAAACAAATAAAACAATCACACAAATAAAACAAGCAAACAATTAAAAACAAATATACATAATTTTACACTAATCTAAATTACACTAATCCTAAGGGTTAAGTTAATCTAATGTTAAAAACCAAAATATTAAATAAAATTCAAGATTAAAATTTCACTCCCCGACAACGGCGCCAAAAACTTGATTTGTGCTGTTGTGTAGGGTTTATTTTAGAGTATTCAAGTTTTAAATTTATATTTTGCCGACTTTACCTAAAACAACACTTTAACGGGCAGTGTACCCGATCAGATGGAGTTTCGTGGTAAGTAGGGCGTCGATCACTAAGAGCGAGAACTAATCTTCTGTTTTATCAATATTTTGGTTAACTAAACTAAGTTAAATTAAACTACATTAATTCTATTCTATGTTAAACCTATGTTAATCCTAATTCTAACGGATAAAGAGGGTTTTCAGCCTGAGAGACTGGTACAAGTTTGTGGTAACTTAGATCAATTTAGGACACAATAACACATACAATTAGACAGACAAAAGATAAAAGAGCGGTCTAGCCGAATATAAGAAAACTGTATTAGCCATGATTAATCCAATTAAAACGTTAGTTTGTTTATTTAGTGCAACGAATGCTTATCTCGAGGCGGCATATCATTCTAAGATTTAGGCGGGACTTCTTTCTAAAACCTAGACACGTAGAATTCTGTCACAATTAAACGTATCCGCATAAAGCATCCTATTTGCTAATTATAATCTATCTAAGGTGATTAATAATGGTGATCTTATTAAACCTTAGCTCATAGAGACTTTACCCACTTTCTGCTTAATGGCAATTTATATTCTAGTAGTCCACTATCCAGCTCTTTACCAAAAGAATCAGTACGTTATTTGTTGATCCTAGGTCACTCGCTAGTCCAACTTGTTCACATATACCAAAGGTAAAGATAAGGAATTAATTATGGTCCTATTGATTTAGATATATAAATCACTATATGGAGAGCCATCCCGATATTTGGTCGGTATCACTAGATCAAGTTGAATGATAGGTCGCATACAAAAGCACGTAAACAAGTATAAATTGATAAACATGTTAGACCTATTTTTATGTAAAGTGATGGTCATTAAGACTCCCGAACCTTGTATTAGTCTAGTAAATGTTCTCGGAAATTCTATACGCTATTTGGGCCTAGTTACAGGCTTTAAGCCTATTAGATATCAAGCCCGGCCTTGGAAGCCCACTTAAACCCAAGGCTAGTCCAAGTACTTGACTATATAAAGCCCTCTCCTCATGTGGAGAGGGTGTTGCTCATTTTATTTTCATTTAATGTGTAGCCATTTTCTTTTGATATTTCTCTCTCTAAACTTATCTCTCTCTCTAGTTCTTCCTTTTAATTTCATGTGTGTGTGTGTGATTTGATAAGTCTATCAAGTGGTATCAGAGCCAGGTTGGGTTTAGTGTTTTTGTTGTGGTGACTTATTTGAGCTTATTGGATCCGACTTCTCTATAGCTTATTTTTTTCTTTTCTTTTTCTCGCAGCTTATTTTTCTACAACAAAATATGTTTCGTATTTTTTTCTTTCTTTGGGCTATTCACTACTGATACGATAATGGGCTAAGGCAGTTTCACAAGTCACGGTTTTGAAAGTTTTTGGTTTTGTTCATTTTATAATACTAAAAAGCTCCATTTTATTTTTTTCATTCAAAAAGAAAAAAACAAGAACCGTGGTCACCCTCTTCAAGTTTTTTTAGGTTTTTTTCTTTTTTAGCTTATTCACAAAACTTAATTTGTGGCTTATATTTATGGTTTTAACAGCTTTTTAAAGCATTCTAGAGTAAATAGCTCGTGGCTTATTTTTCTCATTCTTAAAGTCCTTATTAGCTTATTTGCCCGTCTTATTTTTCTGGGCTTATCTCTTGGTTTAAAAAGTGCTTATTTCAAAAGCTTATTTACTAGTTTGGTTTGTTTGTGGTCCAACGTTTGAAGATAAAAGATAAGTTCAAGGAAACTATCTTTGTTTGTTTGGCTAAAAGACAACATGTATGTTTTTGTTTGTATGTAAGCGAAGTATACAAAGTGTGAGGCGAGTTATACATCAAACATTTTGGGCGAAGTATATCATCTATAAAACAGGCGAACTATACATTTACGTGTAGGTGAGTTATACGTATGCATAGGGAGAGTTATACTTTTGCATAAGGAGTGTTATACACCAAAATTAGGCGAGTTATACAAAAAAAATGTAGGCGAAGTATACCATACTTAAGGGTGGGCGAAGTATACGTCTTTGTGTAACAGGCGAACTATACTATTGCAAAGTTAGGCGAGTTATACAATAAATGTGGGCAATTTATACGTAACAGAAATAAGGCGATTTATACGTTTGGACAAATGAGGATTTATACATGTGACTAGGGCGACTTATACAACACGAAAAATAACTAAACGAGTTATACAAAAGCATAATAAGAAAAAACGTGCTCGTTTGTGTTGTTTTGGGATTTTTAGTTTCGAGCGACGGTTCATTAAGGGACTTATAACCTATACCATTATGATTGTGATCCTTTTTCGATCATCGTGGTATATTTGCTTTCTAACGACGATAATCGTACGAGTCCGCGAGAAGATATTTCCATTCGTTCCATTTTATCATTTTTCAAACGAACAAGAAAGAACAATAGGAGGGAAAAGTTGTTTTTATTAACTAAAATTTCAAAAATTACAACTTCAGTCCCTGGACTTAAAGACTACTTCTTCATTCATCCGTTATTGGTTCATTAACCCTCTTTGTTGAATTAGGTTTTCACCGTTAGTCCTAAATAGTTATAAATCAGCCGTTAGCCCTTCAAAGTGAACCGTTTTTGCACCATTCGTCCTTACAACTTCATTTAACAACCGTGAAGCATTAAACTTGGATTTCAATTGCATCGTTAATCCTTGTTTTTGTTTTAATCAACCGTTAATTATTTTAAGTTGCAAGTGTGTTCACCGTTCGTCATTTTTAACTCATCAATCATTATCAAAAGCTCAAGTACTTCATCAACAACAACGATTTCAACAACAACAATTCATCATTTTTTACGGTTTCTTCTTGATTTTGTAAAATCCCATGAAAGATTCCATTTTTTTCTCGGTTTAATCAAGATTTGTAAAATCCCGTGAAATAGATTTTTCAGTCAAATCTACAACAACACATCACTTTATCCATAAAAGATCATACCTTATCATTTCACATCACTCTTGCAATGTCGACTCAACAAGACATCAGGGCTTTTAGAACACAACGACTAGCAAACACACATGATCCTTTGGCATTAATGGCAAACACTCAGACACCCTTTCACCTAGATCAATCATCACATATTACCTACATACAACATCCACAACCCAACAACCACTTTTTCCAACAATCTTCATTCAACACGAACTACATGCAACAACCAATGCAGAATCTCGAAGATAGTTCAGATCCCACAACTACAATGAACACGTCACTTGCTTTATTAGCTAAAGCATTCAAAGTCAATAGCATACCAACAAACAACAACCAAAGAAGTTCATTAATCCCCCGCAATAGTCAGATTGCTCAACCATATATGAACACGAGCCAAGACATCAAGATGCAAATGGTTGATGACAATGTTGGAAACCAGGTGAGACATAATGCAGTGCAGAATGATGGGAATGAGGTTGAGCAAAATGCAGTTCAGAATCTGGGTATCCAGATTGTTGAAAATAAGAATGGGCTTAGTGTTGTTTCGGAAATTGCAAATCAGTATGGGAATAGAAATGTTGCTACAGCACCGGCTGAGGGTAATGGTAATGGTATTAGTGGTAATCCGATAAGGTGTTATAACTGTCGAGGAGAGGGTCATTATGCCAAGCAACTGCACAGTAAAGCCAAGGAAACGGGATGTTGTTTATCTCCAGCAACAGTTGCATATTGCTCAAGAGGAAGAAGCAGGGATCTAAATATAACAACCCAAGAATTTTCATCAACCTATTTTACTATGATCACAATTGTACGGGGAAATTTTTCGCTTTATTACATTACTTGCATTGTCAATATCTTAGTATGTCATGTAACTTACATAACTAAAGTAGACGAGCTCATGCAACCTATCTATGGAAATCATGTCTTCATATATGTCAAGCAAATATCACAATATGTCAAGTCAATATCATCATATCCTTATTACAAAGTACATTATTCCTATAATATACCATTCGCAACGTTATATCAAAACGGGCTTTAAACCATTATCATATACCTCTAAACCCTAAATTCCATGAAGGTTTAATATCTAAAGTAAATGAACAAGCTACTAAAGCATATATACAAGTAACATAACATCCCATTTGAAATATAAACTTCCTACAAGTCAAGTACAAGTTTTCAAAGCACAATGTACAAGTCATTAAGCATGACAACTAAAATATCTGTTTTACCTCCGTTTTCATTCTAATTTCTTCACCATCACTTGTGTACAAGCTACTACACTCAATATACAATGTGTAAACCCTAATTATTCTATTCATAAGCTTTCATACAAATTTTTACACTCAAAACCCTAATTTAAAACCCTAAACCCTAACCCGAGCTAAATAGTAAACCCTAGCCCGTTTATCGATTTTTATCCATTAAAGCTTTGTGCCCTGGGATCTTTAAAGGTTCTTAACGTATGTTGGACACCACCCATAGGTACGAGTGTGAATACTCAGTTTGCAAGCAAGCAATTTTGGGAAAACCCACTATCTTCGTTCGGTTTCATACTCCTTTCTGCTGTTATCTCTTGGCGTATTTGCTTTGGGGCTGAAACCTTGATCGGACGAGTCTGTGCTTTGTCTATTCCAGTCACATCTAATTCGGTTACCCACCTGTCACTGTAGCTATAATGTTAGTCTCGGTGATTATAAGGATAAGTGATTTCCCAGAATCTTTAGGATTAATCCTTTTAAAGCTTCTAGGGTAGACAACTTTGTACCCTAACACAAACATGGTAAACGCAATGGTTGTAGGACAAAACCTAATTCACTGTTTCACAACTTATGTCATCCTAGGGAGATGTAATTTCTAAACCACGTTGTTTTTTCTCTAAAACTTAGATAGCACTACTAGGATAAGAAGACCACAGTCTAGGAACAATCCTAAGAATGCAAGGGTCCCCTCTAAGTCTAAGTAGTTGCCTCTCAAATAAGTTAGAGAAAATAGAAGAAAACCGTAGGAGTTTATAGTCTTCTAACTATCTGGATCATACGTCATCTGAATGTAAAAACATTAAGCTTGCATTTCGAAATGAAAAAAATAAGGTTATTTATGCTACATGTAAGCAATGTCTAATTATCGCTAATCATGATGAATTTGTGCTTCAGTATGTGAATGGCATGAAATCTAGAAAGAAAAACCAAAGTGCTAATGTTTTAGAAAGTGCAAATCAAAAGAAACATAAGGCAAATGTCAAGAAATCGAAGAAGTCAGAGCCCAAAGAAAGTCTTGCTTCACCTAGCAAACCTAGATCTTTCCTTAGGTGGTTACCAACTGGTAGAATTTTTGACCTTTGTAGAAAAACAACTTCATCCGGTAACACCAAAAGTGAGTTTGACATATCTATGTGTGATAATGAAAGTGCTTCTAACCATCAGGAACCTACAAACAAAGGGTTTCCTAGTTTTACTTATTTTCTTGATAGGTTTACGAGACTCCCGAGGCAGAATACATGTATCCATCCACTTGTTGTTCTCTGAGTTCGTCTAGGGATGGCTTATGTACACTTTAGTGCATAACCCGAGCTTCAAATAAAAGGGTAGTGTACGCTTCAGTGCGCTTTACCTTTAAAAGAAGATAAATCTTCTTGTTTTAAATTCGTTGATGACATAATTTTTCAGAATTTTTCAAAAAGAATTTTAAAATCTTTCAAAAGTTTAGTGTTTAAACCTCCCTCCTCATGTCGCTTTCAAAATTCGATCCTTTTCTTGATAAGTGGATCTATTTTGAAGATGGGGGAGCTTTTTGAAAACCAAGTTTTAATGCTTTTAGACACATTCTCTCATATCTTCTTTGTGTGTCTAAAACATTACACAACTGTAAATATTTATCAGAAAAGAAAATTATAAAATTATAAAACCTATAAAAGCAAAATACAAAATCAAATAATTTTTAAAATACCAAAAAATAATCTTCTCCGACATGTCTCTCGATAATGGATAACATTTACGTACCTAGAAATATTGATTAAAATTGACACGGATATATAAATGAAGTTCGAGCGAGAGTTTCAAATACTTTCAAAACATGTCTCTTCAAAATTTTCTCTACGACTTCTAAGTAAATGTCAGCTTAAGACTCGGTCTCTAAAGAAAGGAAAATGCTCATTTATGTACATTTATCCTAAACAATGTCATATAAACATTCCAAGTTTATGAATGCTCAAGAGAAGCACTGAGGAAATGATAATTCATCGGATAAATATAAAATTATTTTCTTGTTGAGCACAATTTTTCAAGATATTTTCAAAAAGAAATTTCAAAATCTTTCAAAATAGTGTGCTCAACCAACTCCCACTCTGAAGTTTCTCTCTATTCTATTATTGAGGGGGAGTGTTCTAATTAGTTTATTCTGTATGCACTCCTGTTCTCTATGACTAGTTAGGCTCATGTGAATTTCGGACATTAACTTGTTTTAATTCTCTTTTATCATAAAAAAATTGTAACCACATGTGTATTTTTTTTTATGGGAGATTTGTGAATTTAAATGTGATAACTATATGGTAATTATATAATCTTATACGATCTTTCATTATATAAGGGCTTTCCAAACCTCGCATGTGCAAAATCTTTCATTATATGGTGCATATGTGTAGGGGAGCTTTTTGGTACTATGGAAACATCAAGTGTCTTAAATGATTTCCTAGACACGTTGATTGTTTTTGTTTCTCAAATGGTTTTATGGATCCTCATGGCAATACCCCAAAGAACGAAAACTGTGTTCTCATGGAGCTATAAGGTGGTAAGGTTAGGAATATTCGTTCATGATCAGCCGATAGAACTAGCGGAATCTTAACCAGGAACACTCCATTAGATAGAGTGAAGTCTAGGTTGATCGATAAAAAAGGAAGTGAGTGAGGAAAGGGAATAGTGCAAATGGGATGGTAGATAGTACTGAACAATCCCAACAAGGTACTAGTCATGATGTCTCAGTATGCACTAAAGAGGTTGAAGAAATAAAAAAGGAATTTGTACAGATAAAGGGTGAATAAGAAAGAAGCCATTCCAACAACTAGTAGAACCGGGTCATACATTTGTTGTCAGAATCACATGATTGATTTGCTGACAAGAAGAGGTCGAGCAACGCTATCAATTCCATAGGATACAACGTGTAATTCCATATACTTTAGTAATCGTTTAATTTTTGGTATCATTCATTAACTCGGTTAGTTTACCTTGGCTAAATAATTGATTTTGTATTTATTATGAAGTTTGAAGGCTAATACCTTTGGGTATTAGCCATTATTATAAATATTTAAATGTTTGGTATTTGTTTATCTTGATTTAATGATTTATCATTGAATGCTTGTTTATGTTTATCAATTTATACTTGTTTACGCGCTTTTGTATGCGACCTATCATTCAACTGGATCTAGTGATATGGACTAAGTTATAACACCCCGTGTTTTAGGGTCATTGACGTCTTCAATAAATTTACTATGCATTTTTAGTATTGTACGCGTTTGCTTTAAATCCTAAACGTTAAGTTAAATCGCGTAAGCTAAAAATGATCATTCAATGTAAACGGGCGTCAAACAATTAAATGTTTACATCAAGCAAGTGTTAAGTAATTATTTTAAGGATAATTATTAACTTTGTTTAATTATTTTTATTGGTTATGTAAAGTGTGTACGTTTCGCGATAAAAGTATGTTTAGGCATACTCGGAACCACCATAAATAAATTTACGCTTCAACAAATGCCTATTATTATTTCCAATGATCAAAAGGTTTATAAACTTTACCTATAGTTGTTAAATAGGACGCCCCATATACAAGAAATAAGCAAGAATTATTCAATTTACAAGTATACATTTTATATAGCAAGACTACACTTACATATTTACTTACACTTTCATTTAAATGTGCAAGTATACTTTTTTTTTACTTAGATAATTTAGCTAGCCAAGTTGCTTCCTTGATTTCATGAGATCACCTCCATAATAGGGAACATAAGGACTCATAAGCCTTACCAAAAGTCTTATGCAAGAATGGGTTAACAAAACATCTTTCATGACTAGTGATTTACATCACTAGTCATCCCCATTTTTCTCACCAAATGTGACGCCCCCCCTCTCATTGCTTAGACTTTTGGTCTTTGTTATAATACAAGTAACTAGCTTATAAGTCTTACACTTGAAGATAAAAACATACATTGCATTTCTTTACAAAAAAATCAACTTCTACCCTCCTTTTCTCTCTACATAGCCACGACATCAAAAACCCCTTTTAGAAAATTCATAGCTTGATTTTCCAAGGCCATACACATATACCTACATCATATCTAAGATGTCTTAAGTTGTTTTCAAGGGTTGGTTAAAGGTTTACAAGTATTGAAGCAAGTGAAGCAAGAAAAGCAAGATTAGGGTTTCTATTGGAATTAGGGTTTTCTAAGCTTGTAAGCTTTCGTTTTTCATCTAAACAAGGGTTTAGATTGTGTTGGTTATCATCATACATCATCATAAGGTTATCCCAAAACTCTAATCACTTTACATTTATCATTTTATGTGTATATATGTTATATATAGTAAAATCACCATTTAGGATACTCTTGAACATGTGAAATGAGTTTCTACTTGTGATTATGATTTTGAACACCTTTACATATGTTATGTAGTTGATAATATCATGATATAATGGGATTATAAGTATGGTATCATGTTTGTTAAAGTTTACTTATGAAAGTTCTTATATAAATAAGTGTGTACACAAATGGATCTTGTGATTTCTTGGACATTTTTGGACAATTATGGACCTATGGACACTATTATATATATGACATAGTATATAATAAGTATTGGATAACTTGTGATATTTTATTAGGTTAAAAAGGTATATAAAACAAGTTATAACTAAGTATACATAATGAGTTCAAAAGGGGCTATTTTGGTTCGTGTATGATGACAACCCTATTATGTTCTATAAAGATATTACACCTTATGACAATTCCAAATATATAAAGAACTTGAAAAACCGACTTATAACAAAAAAGATACGGCAAATATACGTTTTACGATAATAACCGGAGTTATAAAAGAATTTTTATAAAAACATGTTATAAAAATTCTACAAACAGAAGGTTTGGTATTTTTATTAAATCACACATATTTTTAGGATTCCAAAACAATAAGAAACGTAATTTTTCGATTAAAAAGGAAGAAGTTATGAATTACGCGAGTTTGTATACTTAAAATGTATAAAAATACTTTTATAAAACTATTTTTTATAAAAGTTACTGTTCATCTCAGGAACATTTGTTTTTTTAAACCTCATAAATAAATAGAACTTTCAATTACGAGATCGTGCTCGAAAGAATTACTAAAAACAGAGCTAAAACGAATAAAATACGCCGTTTACGATAATTAAAGTTTATAAAAGAAATTTTATAAACTATGAACAGTAAAATTTACTATTCATGATAGAAACATATATTTTGAAAACATCAATAAATTGATAGAACTTTCAATAACGAAGAAGTACTCGAAAGAATCGCTAAAAACAGAGCTATAACGAATAAAATACGACATTTACGGCTTTTACGTTAATTAAAGTTATATAAATAAGGTTATAACAGGTATGAACAGTAAAAAATCACTATTCATCAGAGGGCATGAAATACAAAAATGTCATATTTTGATATGTCGTCTTAATACAAAAACGTAGACATAAGAAACGGACTTGAAACGTGAAAGTTATCTCATTTTTACCAAAGGTATATTTATAAACGTTTTAACTTTATAAATATGATTTCACTAAAACAATTAGATGGTGATTAGCTATATAGAATTATATATGGTAGTAGTTACCCAATGTGATTAGTACTTATACGACCTATATTAGATTATGTTGCACTTGATCATTACCGTGACGCATTTTTTGTGATACACTTGATATTCCCTCACTTAAGGTGAGTTCATAGCCCCACGTTTTACATGATTTATTTTATAAGTTTTTGGGGTGAGAAACATGCACTGTTTTATAATTGGACACAAGTGGATAAGTTTTACATTATGATTACGTGTTGCCTAAGTAGCGATAACCCTAGTTGAGCCCATTATCATGAACTGTCAGTTACTGGATTGTGAGCGCGAATGTTATGAATAGATCTATTGGGATTGACATCCCCGTTCGGGTGATTAGCTATCACTGGGCAAACGAACGTATACCATGTCGAACATAGGATGTTGCGGGTTAGAACATCATCACGGGCAATGTAGGCCATTTATATGGTATTCATTTATGTCAAGCTTCAATGTCATGAGCTTAGGGCAACGTAATTACATTTATATGATGTCTGCATCTGTTGCATTATCATACACTTGGGAAATCTTGTGGTCCTACAATATACGATTTATCAAACCTATGAATTCACCAACATTATTGTTGACGTTTTAAAGCAATGTTTTTCAGGAGGTCAATAAGCACGAGGTGCAAGGGATACATTGGTGGTTTTGATTTGGATATCATGCATTAAAGATTTTGTCGCATTACATTTTGTATATCTGTTATGGGCTTGAAATCTTTGTAATTTGAACAAGTGAACAAGTGAAGCTTCGGGCTTATGTAACAAATACTTTGTTAAATCTAATGTATCAGTTTTAAATGACTTTTTGGTCGTTCTATATATATCTTGTGTTATTGATCTATGAAGTAACACGCCCCGGACCCTTATTCCGCTACGACCCAATTTAGGGGTGTTACAGATTGGTATCAAGAGCCAAGGTTATAGAGAACCAGGTCAAATGTTTTTGCTGGACTATAACCGTTTTCAAACATTGCATTCATAAAAAGGGGTTTATACGGGACATACATACGTGCATACATTCATGCATACACTAGTTGTTGCATTAGTTGGTTGGACTAGATGCATTCTTGATTGATATACATGTTATGATATAAATGTATATTACTATAAGAGTCTTATATTAAATACTAATATAAGCTATTTTGGATTTTCAGATACAGTCATGTCAGATTCAGATGAATCAGGGGTCACACACACGGAGATATCCAGTCCGTTTGAGGACTTATCAGACATTGGATCACCAGGAGTTGTTGGACCTGAGCACGAGGGACTGCCCTGGATGCTAGATGACCCGTATGTGCAGGTCGCCTTACAGGCCCCGCCATCACCAGACTACATACCTGGCCCCGAGGAGCCACAGTCACCACCCCTACCAGATTTTATCCCAAAGTCGGTATATCTCGAGTATATGCCACAGGAGGACGAGGTGTTTTTGGCTGAGGAGCAGCCACTGTCTGCTGCTGCCTCACCCACTGCTCAGTCACCAGATTATGTTCCAGAGTCCGATCCTGAGGCAGACCCAAAGGAGGATGACGACGAGGACCCTGAGGAGGATCCTGTCGATTATCTTGCCGACGGAGGAGATGACGATGATGACAAGGATGAGTCATCAGAGGATGATGATGAGGTTGACATCGAGGCCAATGATGATGATGAGGAGGAGGAGCACCCAGCTCCTGCCGACTCTGTGGTTGTTGCTTTACCAGCTGCTAATCAGGCCTCATCTGTAGAGGAGATAGAGCCGTTCAAGACCGATGAGTCTGCGGCCACACCACCACCACACCCTGCATATCGTGTGACAGCTAGGATTTCTATCCCAGCTCCAGTACCTACACCAGTATGGTCCGATGCAGAGGTTCCCAGACTTCTCGCTATATCTACTCTACCATCATCACCGCTCTCCCCATGGTCGTCACCACTTCCCCAGATACCTTCTCTACCACTACCCCTGATACCATCTCCATCACTACCAGTATTACCACCACTACTAGTATCATCACCAGTGCCTGTGTTATCTCCATCACCACCTACTAGTCCTATTCATCTGTTGGGCTATCGAGCTGCTATGATCCGGCTGAGAGCCGAGGCCGCATCTACTTGCCATTCACTACCATTACCACTACCCATCATACTCTCCCACACTAGACCAGCTGCACCATCATCAAGGACACCACCCTTACATTTACTCTCTACTGACCATAGAGAGGACATACCCGAGGTTACCTTACCGCCTCGAAAGAGGTTAGGTATCGCTCTTGGTCCTACATACGAGGTCGGAGAGAGCTCGTCTACTACTGCTGCTAGACCGACTGGAGGTCTTAGGGCATACTATGGTTTTGTATCTACTATGGATAGGGAGATTAGGGGTGATTCGGAGAGAGATGTTGGATATAGGATCACCAACTTGTGGGATGAGATAGTTGAGACCCTGCAAGGGGCACTAGTTAGTACTGACACAGAGTTGGGTTGACATATGATAGTGTTTGAGACTAGGGTTAGGTAGGACACGGATGAGATTTATACGAGGTTAGACAATGAGTAGTCTGGGCGACAGCTATTGGATGGTCGGCTCAACATGTTGTTTAGGGATAGGGATGCACATGCACGTACTGCTAGACTCATGGAGACTGAGGCTAGGATGTCTAGAGAGGCTTGGGGACGATCTATGGGTGCGAGTGATCTTGCGCGTGTAGAGGTTATGTCGCTACGTACCACAGTGTTAGCTCAGCAGTCACAGATCAGATAGTTACAGTCAGCAGACTATAGGAGACAAACGGTGATTACAAAGATGCTGGCGGCAGATCACAGGAGGCAGAAGCAGCTCACAGAGGCACTGAAGCTGATAAAGAGACTTCAGACTCAGATGGCAGAGTTTGAGAGACAGCAGGGACCCGCCAAAGGTCCTGTACAGCCAGAGCTGCCGGAGGAGGCTGGTAGCAGTTCCTAGATTCTGTTATGGCTAGTTATTTTGTACAGCCTACTAAGTATTACGGGTTTAATCCCAGCTAGAATGGCTTTAGGTTGTATATATTCTTTTATCTTGTAACCTAATCGATGTGATCATTTTGTATCTGAACCAATCATGTATGTTTTCCAATTATATATGGAATGGTGGTATTATGTCATGTCTGTAATCGAATTTTTTGTGAATGAATGTCGATTTAGTTATATCTTTGTTGATTACAATTTAGTTGTATATTTCACTGTGTGATGTGATCTCATTTTACTTATTGGGTATATGTCATGTCATGGTTATGATTTTATGAAATCTAACGGGTATTATATTTTCTTGTGATTGAAGAAAATGGCACCAAAAAGAGCCACGAGGTCAAACATAGCCCCAGAAACAACCAACACCACATCTGTCACTAATGCCCAACTTCAGGCAATGATTAACCAAGGCGTTACTGCCGCTTTGGCAGCACGTGATGCAAACACGAATGGCGTCGACAGCCACAATTCAGGAACAGGTGCTAGGAGAAACGAGCGAGCCACTCGTGAGTGCACTTACCCAGACTTCATGAAGTGCCAACCTCTAAATTTCAAAGGCACAGAAGGAGTTGTCGAATTGACTCAATGGATTGAGAAAATGGAAACTGTGTTCCGCATAAGCAACTGTTCTGTGGAAAACCAAATCAAGTTCTCCACTTGTACTCTTCTGGGAAATGCTCTAACGTGGTGGAACTCCCACGTTAGGACTGTTGGTAATGACATTGCTTATGCAATGACCTGGACTGAACTGAAGAAGAAAATAACTGACAAGTACTGCCCAAGGACCGAGATTAAGAAACTCGAAGTTGAACTGTGGGAATTGAAAGTGAAAGGTACCGATGTGATAGGGTACAACCAACGTTTTCAGGAACTGGCACTGCTGTGTGGTAGAATGTTTCCTGAAGAATCTGACAAGATTGAGAAATATGTCGGTGGCTTACCCGACATGATCCACGGAAGTGTAGTAGCATCCAAGCCTAAGACAATGCAAGAGGCAACTGAAATGGCAATCGAAGTGATGGATAAGAGAATCCGCACTTTTGCTGACCGTCAGACAGAGAACAAGAGAAAGCCAGATAATAACCAACAACCACAACAACACCACCAAAACAAGAGGCAGAACACCGGCAGGGCTTATGCTGCAGGGACTGTTGAGAAGAAACAATATGGGGGATCTAAACCCCTATGCTCAAAATGCAATTATCACCACGATGGTCCATGTGCTCCTAAATGCCACAAATGCAACAAAGTTGGCCATTTTGCTCGTGACTGTAGAAGTACGACACCCCCGAACTAAACCCAAATTTGAAATAGGGTCGGGTATCGGGTTCATATACTTTGCCTATTCGGGTTCGGGTCAACCCGACTGACCCGAGTTAAGCTTTTTTTCTTTTTTTTTAAATTTTGTTAATAAAAATTCAAAATTTCTTAATAAAACAAATAAAATTTTAAAAATAGGACAGACCCGAACCCGAGCTTGGACTACCAACCAGCCGTTGACGATGATCCGAA
Organism: Tanacetum coccineum; assembly: GCA_026074375.1. Classification (NCBI taxonomy): domain Eukaryota; kingdom Viridiplantae; phylum Streptophyta; class Magnoliopsida; order Asterales; family Asteraceae; genus Tanacetum; species Tanacetum coccineum. The sequence continues at coordinate 81,252 of BQNB010001822.1, read as the reverse complement.
CCCTAGACTAAAATAAAACAGAAAAAAAAAACAGAAACCCCCCCGAGTTCAAATAGGGTCGGTGTCGGGTAGTATTACGTTTTATTAAAAGAAAAGCGACCCGACCCGACTTGGACACCGACAACCGTTGACCCAGAAACCCTGACCACCCGACCGCGATTGACAAACCCCATAGCTGTAAGGGTACTATTGAGAAGAAACAAATATGGGGGTCCAACCCGCCGCCTATGCTCAAATGCAATTATCACCATGATATGGTGTCCATGTGCGTCCTAAATGCCACAAATGCAACAAAGTTGGCCATTGTTGCTCTTGTGACTGTAGAATAAAAACGGCAAATGCTTAACAATGCTAAACCATTAGAGGGCATATGGAGTTTCGGGTCAGAAGCCTTACTTTTTTGAGTGTGGATGTGGAAAGGACACTTCAAGAGGGAATGTCCCAAGCTGAAGAACAACAACAACCGCGGTAACCAAGTTAGAGGTGGCAATGCTCCAGCCAAGGTCTATGTGGTAGGGCATGCAGGGACAAACCCAAACTCTAACGTCGTGGCGGGTACGTTCCTTCTAAACAACCACTATGCTTCTATCTATTCGTACTGGTAACCGATAGAGTTTTGTACCCAAACTGCATTTCGCTCGCTAAATTGATATCCCACCAACTGCATTAGATCACTATTATGACGTTAAACTAGCCGATGGGAGAATAATTGGGTTGAACACTATCCTTAGGGGTTGTACATTAAATATCCTGAACCCAACAAGTACGCCATTTCATATAGACTTAATCCCGTAGAACTTGGTAGTTATCTGACGCTAATAATTGGATGGATATGTTTGGTAAAGTACCAAGCAAATCCCATTGTGTGGCCGGGAGAAGAAGATCGTTCGAGTATCTCCCTTGAGAAAATGAAACATTAATTGTTCACGGTAACGGAAGCAACCGGGGACACGAGGCTCGTCTGCACATTATCTCGTACACCAAAACACAAGAATACATGCTAAAAGGATGTCCAGACTCTTTTGGCACATGATACTGACAAAGTGGTAATGTTGAAGACAAGTCGAAAAGAAAGCGACTTGAGGACGTAACCAATAGTTTCGAGATTTCCTAAAGTATTTTTTTGAGGACTGCCGGGTCTAAAATTCCTACCGACTCGACAAGTGTAATTTTCAAATTGATCTGATACCTGGTGTTGCACCTATAGCACAGGTACCTTATCGATTGGCGCCTTCTGAAATGAAAGAGTTGTCGTACAACTGTGGGAAGAAGCGCGGTCTGACAAAGCTTTATAAAGACTCCAGTTCCTCACCTTTGGGGAGCCTGATAAGTGTAAAAATACACATATCCATTTGATACCTAAAATAGCCTAATTAATACCCAAAACAGAGACTAAAAGTGGCAAAGAATATGCGTGATTTATATGTGTTTTGTGTGTGCAGGTACGGATAAAACAAAAGATTCACAAGATAAACCATCAAAATCAGAAAACACTGAACACCAAAAAAAATAAAACGAGGAAACGGTAAGAGCACGAAAAAAGAAGCCAGAAGATGACAAAGCCCAAAAGCAGGGAAAAAGTCAAAAAGTCAAAGCCGTGGGTCAACATTGGGTCAACAAAGTCAAAATCTCTAGAAGACACAAAAAAAAAAACAAAAACACCCAAATGTTACCACAAATAGTCCCCTCAGTTTCAAAAAATCACACAATGGTTCCCTAAACCTAAATGGCATAACCCAGATCGCAAAGCCCAAAATCCCTGGCCCAATACCCTTTTTATAAAACACAAAGACCAATGTTGCCATTTTTTCCAAAGTACCTTTTTAAACCTTACACTTCTTTATAAAAAACCAACACAGAGCTAATGTACACAAAAAACGGAGACACAGTCAAAAGTAAGAATAAGGAAATAAAATAAGGTACTACATTTTGCCAATAGCAACCAAAGTTTAAAAAAAAAAAAAAAAAAAAAAAAAAAAAAAAAAAAAACGATTGGAATTTACCCCCCGTTGACAGTTAAAAAAGGCGCCAAGGCTTGGTTACTATTCATCCATCGTCCCAAATCACCCAAGCAGTAAATCAAGGTGCTTTTCAAAATTGAGGGTCAAGGAAGACAATTCATGGAGTCTATAACATAATGGCAGGGTCAAATTAGTAGTCATCTCCTATGCATTTCCTTAGCTCACTTTAGAAAAGGAATATATCGCTTGATGTGGAAAGCACACAAAGTAACTAAGCAATGATAAAGGAATGATGGAATTTGCGTCTTTAAGGAGCACTCAAACAAAACTAGCACAAGCTGTCACATCAAAAGGAGATGACAGCTTTGAGCTACCGTGGTGTGATTACCACTTGATCAAACGGCTAAGAATCATCCTCCAATGATTAATTGAGTGTACGGGCAAGATTAAAAGGGGCGTGGGAAGCAAGGCAAGGCCTAGAATCTTCATCAACAGGCTATAAATAGCCTCACTATCACACACACACACCACCTAGTTTTTAGTAGCTTTTAGTTAGTTAGTTTTTAATTTTAGCTTAATTCTAATTTTTAGCTTATTTTCCTTTAAAAGCCTTTGTAATTTCCTTTCAAGTAATGTAAACCAGCTTTTATTAATGAATTATAGTTTCACTTTATCATAAGTTCTTTTGTAACTCTCACAAGCTCTTACTTTTCTCTAAATGATAAGCTAAAGATCATAAGCTACTGAATAAGCTCTTATTAGTCTATAAGCTAATAATAGAGTTAATAAGTTCTTTTAATCTACTTAAACATAATAAATCAGTTCAAACACCTTATCTATTGGATTTTAAGCTTTGGAAGGGGATTCAATCATGGAAGGAATCCCAAGGACTTTTACTAGCTTATCCAATAGCTAGAGCTTGTAGCTGATAATTGAGTTAATAGCTTTTGTTAAGCTGAAGCTTATTGAAAGTCTTTCATTTAATCCATTGATCTTTTAATTTCTAGTACTTTTCATCTACCTAGCTTAATAGTAGTTTACTTGCTTATTTGCTTATTAGAAAGTGCTTATCTGTTTTCTTATAGCTTATTTGTGTTTTAACTTGTTAATTAGTGCTTATAAACCATCTGTTTTAGCTTAGTATAGTTATAATCTAGATTAGTGCTTAATTTGTCTTAAAATCTATAAAAACCAAAAAAAATAAAATTAGTTAGCATAAGCTTAGATTTTAAATTTAGCTTAAATAATTGATGATTTATGTTTGTTAGGTTAGTTAGTAGCTAATTAGCATCTGGTACTTAAGTCTAGTTAATTAGATCTTAAATTCATAAGCTTAATCAATTCTGTCACAATTTAAAGGAGTGTTTGGCATTAGTTGTTTTGACCTCAAAAAGTCAAAGGTTTTTGTGCAAACCATTTGAGACAGATTTGATTTCATTTAAAATCATTAGGAAAAGAGTTTTCACATGTTAGTCTTTAAAATTGAAAAAGTTTGAGCTTATTCTTGTTGTCTCAGCACCAAGGGAATTTTACTTGTGAAATTTTGATCTAAGCTCTCTAAGGTTTAGATTTTGTTTGCTTTAAGGTTTTTACACTTCTAGTAAGTGTATTAGGTGCAGGGTAACCACATTGGTTACCTGCATTTAGGCTTTTGAACTCTTGCCAAGTGCATCAGTACTAACAGCAGTTAGTACTGCTGTCACTTTTAGGTTTCATTTTAGCTAGTAATTTTAAGATTTAGGTTCTTAAATTCAATTTAAATATAGATTAGATATAGCTTAAGTTAGATTAAGCTTTAGTTTCCATTTCATAGTTCATTTCCTTAGGTGCATTTAGTTTTAAAAAGTCATTAAGAAGCCAAAAATTTCAAAAACAGTAGTAAAAATATTAAGCATTCTAATCTTAGAGTTTTAAGTTGTAGTATCTGATTTTCTTGTTTGAATTTATAGATTATAGCTAGGATAATTAGAATACTTAAGCTCAACTTAGGTTTTAGCTTATTGAGAATTTGAGTTTATCTTAATTTTAAGCTTTTTGAGTTTGTTCTTGAATTAGCTGTTTTTATCCTCAATGTTAGTTGGTTTTTAGTGTTTTCAGTAGAGTAAGCTTATTAGGATTAGTTTAAGCTCATCATAAGCTTCTAGGAACAGCTTTTGTTTTGAAATTTAAGCTTATATTTAAGCTTGTGCATAGCTTTTAGTTAAATCAAGCAAAAGTGAGCTCAAAAGCTCACTTTCTGAAATCAAATCTTCACAAGCTCTTTTTGAGCTTAATTTTGAGTTTAAGCTAGTATTGTCTTTATTAAAGTTGTTTAAAAACTTATAATCTTTAGTTTTTAGCTTTTGGTTTTTAAAATTTTCAAAAAAAAGAGCAAAAAGGGGTGTCTGCCAACCTCGAACCCACGACCTCACTCTTATAAATCCAACGTGTTAACCATCATGCTACAATAGCTCATCCGTCTACTTCTCCTTCCACTTAACTCTTATACTCATTTTGGCTATTTAAGCCAAATAAGCTGTCTAGCTTATTTCGGGGCTTATTTGTTAAGCTACGACTTTGGGCTTATTTTTCCTAGGATCCTAATTACTTAAGCTAATTTCTGTATTTTTTTTAGAATTTTTAAGATAAGTTTAGTATTTTTTATTTTTTATTTTCTTTAAAAACTTTAAAAAATCATAAAAAATGGAAAAATAATATGAAAAATAAAAATCTTTTTTATAAAATTTTCTTTTAACATAAAGTTTGTAGGAAAATTTATTTTACTTTCGTAGGGTCTATTTTGCAAAAATTCACTTTTTAAAGAACGGGTTTTGTTCCCATTCTCGGTTTTCAATTTTTAACTCTCGTTTTAACTCCGTTTTCGTTTTAGTTTTTTTTTAAACTTCGTTTTTAGTCAATTAGAATACATTTTAAAAGAAAAATAAAAATTAGGTTTAATTTTGTAGAATTTAGGTTTTTGGCCTTAGTTTTAGTGTCCCGTTTCGCGTTTTTAGTTAAATTTTGAGTTTCCATTAATTATCTTTATGCTTAATTGTTAGTACTTGTTTATTTTAATCTTTTTAGTAGTTAAACAAATCAAACTTTGTTCCCTATTCAAATCATTGTCCGAACAACTTTTGAGGTTTCAATTTCACAAGTCGTTAGGGAAACGACCCGGGTGATCAAACTTCCCGGTTAAATATACGTATTATATATTATATATATCTTTTAAGAGTGAATTTTCCATAGGGAATTTTCTTAATTGCTCTTGTGGTATTATATCGTATATTTTATTGTGTATCAATTACCGAAGATTCATTGAAGGGTTTTCGAAGATCGTCAAACCAATGACCAAGCTTACTTAAAAGAAGGTCAAGTTTGTTTGGGACGACAAGCAAGAAGCAGCTTTTCAATTGTTGAAGCAGAAGTTGTGTAGTGCACCAATTTTTGCTTTACATGAAGGAAGCGAAGATTTTATCGTATACTGCGATGCTTTGATCAAAGGTTTGGGCGTTGTGTTGATGCAAAGAGAGAAGGTGATTGCTTATGCATCATGCCAACTAAAATCTCATGAGAAGAACTATACAACTCATGATTTGGAACTTGGAGCAGTAGTTATTGCTTTAAAAATCTAGAGACACTATCTGTATGGAACCAAGTGTACGGTATTCATAAATCACAAGAGTTTACAATACATTCTTGATCAAAAGAAGCTGAACATGAGACAACGTCGTTGGTTAGAGCTGCTTAGTGATTATGATTGTGAGATTCGTTATCACTCGGGAAAGGCAAATGTTGTTGCTAATAAAAAAAAATCAAAAATCCAAAAAATAAGTGTAATTTTAGTTTGCTTTTTAATTTTTTTATTTTTAGTGCATGCGCATTCGATCTCAAGCTCGTAATCGAAATCGTCGACAACAACAATTAACAACGGTTATTTTTTTTTGGGGAGGAACCCGTTTTTCCACATGGCCGGACAATCGTTTACATGGCTCAAATGCTACAAGCTTCCCATCGGGGATACGGAAGGATTGCATTTGTTGTTCACTCGATAAATGCAAACAATTTTGAGCTTAAACAACCTTTGATCAATCTTGTGCAAAGTAATAAGTTCACGGGTAGACAAGATCCTCATAATCACCTTCGATTTTTCAACAAGGTCACTTCAACGTTTAGACATCCCGAAGTTCCGAACACTTCGATTAAGCTTTTGCTTTTTCCTTTCTCTCTAGACGGTGAAGCCCGAGATTGGTTAGATAAGGAACCTCCTAGATCAATTCTCACGTGGGATGATCTTGTCTTGAAATTCATAAACCAATTCTTTCCACCTTCGAAAACAACTTACCTTCGAAACAAAATCACTACTTTCTACCAAGAACCGAATGAAACCTTCAACGAAGCATGGGAACGTTTCAAAGAACTTCTTCGTCAATGTCCTCACCATGGTTTCTCGGAATTACACCAACTTGATACGTTTTACAATTCCTTGAATACCAATGATCAAGATGCCTTAGATTCCGCCGCGGGTGGCAATTTTCTAGATAAGATGCCTCGAGAAGGTTTAGCCATAATCGAAAGTAAATCCAAAGTGCGTTATTCAAGAAGTCGTCCGAATGATTCAAGAGCAAGTACGAATGCTCCTTCTTCTACTTCTTCACCTTCTAATAATTCTTTTGAGATTCAACAACATGGCGTTCAGCGCCCGCCTTACTGAAGGACAAATGAATATTCGAATGAGCCGTTTAGAGAAAGCGATTAGTGAAAAGAATGCTACGACTCCTGCTACCGTCAAAGCAGTCGAGGAAGTTTGTGTCACATGTGGTTCAAACCATAATTTCAACAATTGTCCGTTAACAAGGAATGAATTTCCCGTTTTTCATGATAACATTTATCAATTCCAACAAACCGCCGCCGTTGGCAATCAATTTTGTCAAGGATCCTCCTATTTTCCAATTTGGCAAGTCAAATGAGACCACCGGGTTTCAACCAACCAAATGTTCAAAACAACCAAAACCGTTACCAAGGAAACAATTTCAATTCAAATCAAAACCGTGGAACAAATTTTAACCAAAACCGTCAAAACAACCAAAATCAAGTTTACCAAGCACCACCATACCAACCACCAACAAATCAACCTTTGATTAATCAAGCTTTACCTCCCGTTTCACAAACTCAAGGAGTATCTAAAACGGATTTTGAAAGTTATGCTAAAGCAAATGATGCGAATATGAATAACTTGCAAATGAAGTTGGATAATTTTCAAAGAAACCAAAATGATTTTCAAAGAGTTTACAATGATTCTCAAAAGAAGCAAGATTTTAAAAAGATGATGCTAAGTTTCATGCAAAACTATCATACCAACCAAGCTTCAAGTTCAAGTTCGTTACCAAGCAATACCATTCCAAACCATAGGAACGAAGACAAGGCCATTACCACACGAAGTGGTGCCTCATATGACGGACCTCCAATTTCACCGCCAGTGGTGGAAAAGGAACCCGAGGTGACAAAGGATACGGAGCTACCTAGCACCGAAGTCATCCAACCATCCTTTGCACCATCTAATCTTTATACTAGATTACCTTTTCCTTTTCCTTATAAGTCGTAGCCAAGTCTGCTTATTATAGAGCTTTTTAGATAAGCTGTAAGGTAGTTAGTATTTTTCTAGTGTTCATAGATGCTTAATAGATTTTTCCTGAATTTTTGGTAATTTTTCATTAAGTAGAGTATTTTTAATCATTTTTCTAAAGTTTTTATTTTCGAAAATTCATAAAAAATAGAAAAAGTTTCAGAAAATTATAAAAAAATAGTTTTTAGTTTTATAAAAAATAGCTTTAGGTTTACATTAAGAGAAATCATTTTCACCACTTTTAGATTTTAATTTTAATTTTTGAGCTTTTAAATTTAAGTTTAAAAATAGGATTTTAATTTTAAAAATAGTTTTCTAAATTCTTAAGTTACTTTAAACTTTTCTAAGTTTAAAAATCATTTTTCTAAATTTTTAGTACTTAATTTGCTATTTTTTAGGATTTAATTAGATTAAAATAGTTTTTAATTCATAAAAAATTCAAAAATAATCAAAAAAAATGTTTTTCTTTTTCTTAAAATTTTCTTTTGTCCTAACTTAGGTTTAAAAATTTAGTTTACATTTTTAGGAGTTAATTTTAGTGTATTTTCTTATTTGTCGCTTTTAATTGCTCCCGTTAATTTGTTTAAGTGTTTAATTGCTTTTAATTGTTTATTTTTGCTTTTATTTAGTAATTATAGATAATCAAAAATTCCTTTTCTCTCATTCAAATCACAATCCAAGCTAAGCAAGGTTTCAATTTCACAAGTCGTTGGGAAAACGACCCGGGTGATCATACTTCCTGGTTAAATATACGTATTATATATTATATATATATATCTTTGAAGAGTGAAATTTCCTTAGAGAATTTTCTTATATGCTCTTGTGGTATTATATCGTATATTTTATTAGTGCTTAAAATTACAATCAGAGCCCCGGTCCTATTTGTCAAGAAGAAGGATGGATCATTCCGGATGTGCATTGATTATCGGGAATTGAACAAGCTAACAGTGAAGAACCGTTATCCACTTCCAAGAATTGATGATTTATTTGATCAGCTTCAAGGGTCGAGTGTCTACTCAAAGATCGACCTAAGGTTAGGTTATCACCAATTGAGGGTTCAAGAAGAATACATTTCGAAGACCGCCTTTAGAACTCGTTACGGCCATTATGAATTTCAAGTTATGCCATTTGGTTTGACAAACGCACCTGCCGTATTCATGGACCTTATGAATCGGGTGTGTAAACCATACTTGGATAAATTTGTGATTGTCTTTATTGATGATATTCTAATATATTCGAAGAACAAGCAAGTACACGAAGAGCACCTTAAGTTAATCTTAGAGTTGCTTAAGAAAGAGGAGTTGTATGCCAGATATTCCAAGTGTAAATTTTGGATTCCTAAAGTACAGTTCCTCGGTCACGTGATTGACAGTCAGGGTATTCACGTGGACCCTGCCAAGATCAAATCCATTAAAGATTGGGCATCTCCTAAGTCACCAACGAAGATTCGTCAATTTTAGGTCTTGCAGGGTATTATCGAAGATTCATCGAAGGATTTTCGAAGATTGCCAAACCAATGACCAAGCTCACTCAGAAGAAGGTTAATTTTGAGTGGGGTAACAAACAAGAAACAACGTTCCAACTATTGAAGCAGAAGTTGTGTAGTGCACCAATTTCGGCTTTACTTAAAGGAAGCAAAGATTTTATCGTATACTGCGATGCTTCGATCAAAGGTTTGGGCGCTGTGTTGATGCAAAGAGAGAAGGTGATTACTTATGCATCACGCCAACTAAAAATTCATGAAAAGAACTATACGACTCATGATTTGGAACACGGAGCGGTAGTGTTTTCTCAGAAACTCTGGAGACACTATTTGTACAGAACCAAATGTACGGTGTTCATGGATCACAAGAGTCTACAACACATTCTTAATCAAAAGGAGCTGAATATGAGGCAATGTCGTTGGTTAGAATTGCTTAATGATTATGATTGCGAGATTCGTTATCACCCAGGGAAAGCAAATGTTTTCGCTGACGCCTTGAGCAGGAAGGAACGAGAGACACCATTAAGTTTTTGAGCCTTAGTCATGACTATAGGTTTGAATCTTCCTAAACAAAATTTGGATGCTTAAACTGAAGCACGGAAACCAGAGAACATCAAGAACGAAGATGTTGGAGGTATGTTACTTGAAAATTCTAAAGATCCAGAGAAGCTTAGGACGGATAAGTTGGAACCCTGCGCGGATGGAACTCTATGTCTAAACGGCAGGAGTTGGTTGCCATGCTATGGTGATTTGAGGACTGTGATCATGCACGAGTCCCACAAGTTAAAGTATTCTATCCATTCGGGTTCTGAAAAGATGTACCAAGACATTGAAAAGCTATATTGGTGGCCCAATATGAAGGCAAACATCGCCACCTATGTTAGCAAATGTTTGACTTGTGCCAAGGTCAAGGCAGAACAACAAAGGCCATCAAGATTGTTGGTATAACCCGATATACCTCAATGTAAGTAGGACAACATCACTATGGATTTTGTCACGAAGCTTCCTAAGTCGTACAAGGTACGACACCATTTGGGTGATTGTCGACCGAGTCACTAAGTCCACAATCTTTGTAGCGATGAGAGAGACGGATCCGATGGATAAACTTACAAGAATGTACCTAAAGGATGTAGTCACGAGGCATGGAATACCTCTATCAATTATTTGTGATCATGACCTAGGGTTCGCATCAAATTTCTAGTGGTCACTTCAGAATGCTTTAGGTACTAGTCTGGATATGAGTACTGCTTACCATCCACACAATAGCGGAACAAAGCGGAGGAGGACTATCAAAACTTCTCTACGGATATGTTGCGTGTTTTCATGTTATGAGTTTGGAAAGGGTTGGGTTAACCATTTGCCATTAGCCAAGTTCTCATATAACAATAGCTATCACGCTAGCATCAAGGCTGCACCATTTAAAGTACTTTACGGTCAAAAGTATCGTTCACCCGTTTGTTGGGCCAAGGTTGGAGAAGTTCAACTCACTGGTTCAGAAATAGTGCAAGAAACAACTGAGAAGATCGTTCAAATCAAGCAGAGAATGCAAGCTGCTCGCGATCGACAAAAGAGTTACATGGATTTAAAGTGTAAACCGATAGAATTTCAAGTTGGGGATAAAGTTATGCTTAAAGTTTCGCCTTGGAAAGGGGTCATACATTTTGGCAAATGGGGGAAGTTGAACCCTAGGTACGTTGGACCATTCAAGGTGTTGGAAAAGGTTGGATCCGTTGCATACAAGCTTAAGCTTCCGCAAGAGATGAGCAGGGTTCACAATACATTCCATGTATCCAACTGGAAAAAGTGCTATGCCGACGAACCATTAGCCGTTCAGTTGGATGGACTTCACTTTGACGACAAGCTTTAGTTTGTCGAGGAACCTATAGAGATCATGGACCATGAAGTTAAACGGTTGAAGCAAAGCCGCATTCCACTAGTCAAGGTTTGATGGAACTCTAGGAGAGGTCCTGAGTTTACATGGGAACGCAAAGATCAATTCAGGAGAAATATCCACACCTCTTCCAAAGACTGCACCCTCGTCAAGTGCCGCGGTCTTAAGCTTGTGGTCCTTGGTATAGGATCTGACTAGCCTTTGTAAGACGATAGATAACTTGGATAAATCCAAATCAACTATATGAGAGACACTGACTAAGAATATCAAGTGTTAATGCGGAATCTTAACAGAAGAATTAAGAAGAAACAATAATTCTAAATTGCTATTAAGCTCTATGCTTTTATTGATATTTCTCAAAATTACTTATTTATCATTGGCCTTAGGGTTCCTCTTATACACCAGGATACCCTTAATGGGTTTACAAAACGTCAAAGGATAATACATATCCTTCCTAAGATCTCTCTTAAGATATCTCTAAGATAACTATTTACTATTTGGTACATAAACGACTAACTTTGAACAGAACTAAACTTTGACCAGTACTAACACTTAGTACTACTACTCTACCAGTACTAACTTAGTACTACCAGCCTTAATTAGTATGCCCGTATTAACTTATACTAACAGAACTAACTACTACTACCAGACTTAACTGTTAACTACCAGATATTAAGTCTGTTACAATCTATTTTCCCAACAATCCTCTCCTAACTTGTTCTTCTTGTGAACTCAGTTCCTTCAAAAATTCTTGTCTTTACTTTAAAAACACTTTTAAACTTTCTGCGGATGTTGTAAATGAATTCGTCAAAGTCATTCCTGTCTGCAACACTTCAAGTCTGCTCTTTTTTATCTTTTCAGCAACTTTCTTCAAAGCTTTCAGCCATCCATCTTATCTGTACATTGACAATTAATGTCCATCAAATCATAAAGTTTCAGTCTAATCCTTTATCACTTCAGGTGTGTTAACTTCCTGTATGAGATGGTGAATCATTGAAATTTTAAATGGATTTGCTGTCTCGCTATTACAGTTTGCCCTTCACTCTGGAGTAGTCAGTCTTTGGCCACCAGAAAGGTGCTATGTCCATGGTTAACTGACAACCAATTTCAATCTCAGTACATGAAATTGGTGAGTTGAATACCATATGGTTTTTTGGCAAACATTACAACCATAAACGGATTTGATTATGGGCCTTTCCTGTAGGCCGTTTTTTGCTAAGGGCTAGTCATATCTTTGGCACCAGAAAAGGTAGAATTCCATGGTGGATTGTTAACCATGTAACTCTTTGTACATAAACTGGTGTGAGTGAGATACCATCACTTTTTGGTAAAGTGTCTCAACCATCTACTATGGATTTGCAATTTTGTCTTTACATGAAGCAATATCTTATGGACTAGTTATGGTTTTTCCACAGCCTTTACCACAAACCATAAACTTGTGGGCTAGCCAACTCTTCACTTAAACAGATATGGTAAGTTAAAAACCATACAACTTATTTGCAAGTTGCTCAACCTTAGAACGGATTTGGAGAAGTCTTTTACCAAGAGCCACTTTGTCCTCGATAGCCAGTTCTTATGTTGATTTGACATGGTGAAAATGATAACATTTGTTGTGTTAGTGCATAGCACCTCCACCAAATGTTATTCTTCTCATCCTCTTATCCTGTCGTCTATGTCATTAAACTTCACTACGTTAATACCGCTTGTTTTCCATCATTTTTTAACCATTTAGTAGCTATTCTCATCTGGCTTTCCTCCGTGTGCGGTCTTATCTAGATGGGCTTTACCACATCTAGAGATAATGGATATGTTCTTTCAATTAACATATATATATATATATATATATATATATATATATATATTGTATAGATATCCAGTGGACTCTAAGTTCAAACAATGTACTCTACAGTGGAATCATAATTATCTCTAACTTATGATCCTTTGTTGTCCTAATTCACTCCATATACGATCTGTACTAAGAGGTTCTTCAAACATATTCTTCAAATATTTCCAAAATACCTTCTCTAGCTCATCCTCTGGTCCATTCATCCCATATCTATTCATCACTATCCTATATAACTCAGTAAGATCATCTCTAGATATATCCTTCAGCATAGCACCAAAATTTATGTACACTACATTAGTTCCATCTTCCCTAACTATTTGGTACACTCCTTTTTCTCCTTGCTTGATGATCTTATAGGTAGCTACACTAGGTATTTTCATAGCTACAGGAACAGGATTAATTGGAGTTTTAGTACCTGTGACAGACTCTTCTTGCTTATCAACTTCATCTGAATCTTCAGAATCATCCTTATCAAGGTCTGTATGCAATCCTCTTCTTGCCATCTGTTTTCTTCTTTTTCCAGACTTCTTGGTTGGCTCATCATCCTTTGCTTCATCATCTTTCAGTCTTTTTGGAGTCTTTGTCTGAAGCTCTTCACCAAATCTTTTCAAACTAGCTTTAGTGGCTTCAAAATTTATTGGTGCAAAGGATTCAACCTGTTTCACAAGCTTATCAAATTCTTCCTTGACTTCTTCAAAACTCAAATTCTTCAGCTGAGATAACTTCCATGTCCCCTGATTCTTCAAATAATTCATCATATAAGTCTTCAGCTGTGATTGGGTCATGGGCTTATTTCTTTTAGCTTTAGCTCTTTCCTCTACAAAATATTTCTTCCTTTGATTGACAAGATCAACCATTTTCTTTGCAAAATCTTCTCCTTGTAATTCACTTCCTAGCATGCTTTTTGACAACTCTCTTTAGCGTATCTTTGCTCTAATTATATGCCCAATTTCATTTGTGTAATGCTGAGCTTCAAATTGACTGAGTTAGTTTTTCTTTTCTTTTGTTGGCTCATTTAACTCTTCTTTTCTGCAATTCTTTGAGCTAAGAGTGAATCCAAGTGTATTTGTTTAGCCTCCTCTTCTTTCTGTAAGGAATCCAATCTGATTGCTTCAGCAAGGCTAGCTTCCTCTTGTAGAATTTGTTCTTTTGACTTCTTAGGAGTTTCTTCACTGATCATAGGAGCTTTTCCTTCTCTTTGGCCTTTATCATGAGAAGAAGTAGACTTTTTAGCACTAATAGTACTAACTTATTCACTGCCAGTACTAAGTTATTTACTAACAGTACTAAGTTTAATACTGCCAGTATTAACTCCTTCAGCAGTATTAACTTGTTCAGCACCAAGTAGTTATCCAACTTCTTTTGAAAATCTAAGATTGAGACTCCCTTCTTTCTTTTGCTTTTTTCTTCTCTTGTATTCCTTCCCTGGTCAATCAGACCCTGGCTTAAAAGAGGCAACATGGGAGAGAGTTTTGGTTGCGTTCAAGTAGTATGTGGACTTTATGTCTTCCACTTGTTCCTCCCTGCAGCATTTACTTTTGTTGTAGTAGGATGTACCCAATCCTTGTACTGAAGAAGTAAAGTTCATCTTGACTTTTCCTCCCTTGAGCCTCAGGTTCTTCTTCTTTCTGAATCTGACAAAACCACATGTCTCTTTTCAAATAGCCCCTTCCAATTCTTTTACATTCTTGACTAACTTCACCTATAGCATTTCCCCATTGTCACTTGGGTTTGTTTGAGATCCGTTTCCTTTTTTTCCAGGGCTGTAATCTTTGATTCAGCTGTGGAAACTACTTTAAGGAAGTCTTCCAGAGCCATTTGTCCTTGGGTGTCGTTCTTGTGGGGTGAAAAGGGTTGCGTGGATGATAGGAGATGCTCCTCAAAGGTGTGCTCAAATGGTTCAGGGCCATTTTCTGGAATAGGTGTTGGGTTGAAGGAATGGTTTCAACAGGGATGGTGTAGTAGGCTGTAGGTTATGGATGCTGGGATAGGTGATGGAGTTTGTCTAGAGGTGATTGATGTAGATGTACTGGGATTGTGGATGTGATGGATTTTTTTGAGTTGTTTTTTTTTTGAGTTGGAGATCTTGAGTTTTGAGCACAGCATCTTGTTCTTACCTGCATTTGGGTTAGTAGACAAGTAAAACATAGCAGGCAATAAAGGTCTTGGTTGCCCTCTAAAAACCCCTTTTCATGGTTCCCAAAAATCTTTTTTGGTTCAGGCTCACAGCCAGCTAAAGGTGTTTGTTTTCCGTTGAAGATTCAAAATCTTTGCAGAAAACAAGGATACATCAAAATGTTTGCTTTCAATTTGCCACCATACATCAAAATTAAGTTTTGAAAAGTTATGACTCTTATCAGTGGATAGACAAATCAAAAGGCAGTAGGCAATATGCTAAACCTAATTGATCCCATCCACACTTTTTAGAGCTTTATACAGGGTGTAAAAGATTGGTGATACTAAATATCTCCATTGGGTGTGAAAAAAACTTTTTCCAAAAAGTAAATGTTCTATCAGTAGGATACCCCATTTGCCCCATCCCCTCAAAAAGTTCATCATTTTGCAACATAGTCATCCCTGTGGCGTCTTCTATTTGAAGGGAATCTCGAATAGACGCCTCAATGATTGTGTACCCTATGGTATCAATGGTTGCATTAATGTCTAGGACCCATAGCTGTGGATTGGCGGGTTAGCTAGTCTGCCAAAACTGTTTAACCAGGGAATCATAGATAGTGGGATTAGAAGTTAAGGCATACCTGAGGTTGGAACCTCGAAGAAAATCTACTATCTCAGCAAACCCTGCACTTTCATCAGGCTTGCGAAAAAATCCCACTTGATTGTGATTGTACAATACTTTAATATTGGGCCATAGGGACACTCGTATTATACTTGGGTTTTCATGCGTTTGTGTGGTTGTAGATGCTAGGTAACAGGACACTTGATTGTTTTTGTTTTAAATGAAAGAGGATTTTTATTTAGAAAAGGATTTGGGGGTGTAGCAATAAAAGATATGATGAAAGAGAAATCAAACTTTATCTATATATGCTTCTTTTAGGTACGTCATTGGCGCGTAAAATCTCTCACGGTACATCTTTAAACAGTGATAAAATCAGAAGGAAAGTCAAATTTCTCGAACCAGCATTAGAAAACCTCCAGTATTAAAAATTACATACCAGAACTTAATTTTGGTCAACCAGAATTAAGTAAGGAATCAACCCGAATTAACTCTTTTTTCACCGAATTAATTTATGTACGGGAAAAATGTACAAAAGTTATAAATTCCTTGTCACTCTCCTTTCATCCGATGCTATTGCTGCAAAAGTAGTCTAAAACCGAAGAAAAACATGCTTGCAGAGTGTAGAGACAGAATTTTGAAAACTAATCTACGAATTAAGTCTACTTATCTTTTTAACCCCAGTTATTTTTAAAAAGAAATTGACATAACTACCAGTATTTAATATAAACTAACTACAGTATTAAGATAAACTAAATAACAGTATTAAGGGACGTACTTAGCTACCAGAAAATTTAATTTATATTTTTTAAATAATTATAATTATTATTTATTTATTATTAAATAAATATAATTATTATTTCATAATTATATAATGAATAGATAAACAATTAATATATTAAAAAACTATAAACTAAGCCATCCCCTTAAAAGTAGCTATGGATTCAATCATACCAATTGCTAACCAACACAAGTAAGTTAAAGTGGTGGTCCTAAAAGGTTTGGTCAACAGGTCAGCTACGGTTAAGTCTGTTGTGAATTTTCTCCCTACACTAATGGAGCTTCTTCTCATAAACAATTCTTAAAAAAGTGGTGACGTATCTCCGCATGTGCTTTGTTTGGAGAGATATACAGGGTTCTTCGCAATGCAGATTGTGCTTTCCTTATCAATGTGGATCTTGGTAATCAAGAAATTTAAAACATAGTCCAAGCAATTGATTTTGAACCCACAATACTTGCACAGCAATTTGCAGCAGCTAACATATGCAGCTTCAGTTGTTTGATGTAGCCACTATTGTTGTTTCTTACATTGCCATGAGATAAGTCTTTGTCCAAGAAATGACAAACACCTATTGTGGATTTTTGTCAAGGTTGGACCCCCCATAGTCACACTATCAGAGAATATCTTCCAAGTCAAAGGGTGATTCCCTTTTTTTTTTTTTTTTTTTTTTTTTTTTTTTTTTTTTTTTTTTTTTTTTTTTTTTTTTTTTTTTTTTTTTTTTTTTAGGATACCATTAGCCTAGTTTGATTTGCCCTGGAGATACTTGGAGGATCCTCTTAACATCATTGGAGATGAGAAGTCTTTTAGAGTACTAAAATCGTGAACCAAAATATACTACATACATAATATCTGTTAGAGGTAGTTTAGTACATGAGGGAACCGATCATGATCTGTAAAGTGTACATCTTACATTCAAAAGAGTATCTCCTTTGTCGAGGATTCTTTGTCTCCATAGGTGTTATTGCAGCTTTCACATCAGCCACTAC
The DNA here is from genome assembly GCA_026074375.1 of Tanacetum coccineum. Taxonomy (NCBI): domain Eukaryota; kingdom Viridiplantae; phylum Streptophyta; class Magnoliopsida; order Asterales; family Asteraceae; genus Tanacetum; species Tanacetum coccineum. The sequence goes on along the minus strand of BQNB010001822.1, from coordinate 63,965 downwards.
GATCAAATTTCTTGAGTATCTCAGCTACATACTTGTCCTAAGAGATGAAAGATCCTCCCTTTGTTGTGTGTGATTGTAGACCTAAGAAAAATGTGAGTTCACATGGAAATATCTGAAATTACTTTTCATTCAAAGGCTTTCAAACTCAGCACCGAAGTACTTGTTGTGAACCAAAATGATATCATCAACCGTACACGTGAACCAGCATGATATCCTTTTTGTCTCTTTTATGAATAAAAAAGTCTTGTCAATTGTGCCCTCTTGTATCCATGGCTTCTCTAGGAATGTTGTATTAAAGTTGCTTACTAAGCTTAGGGGAAAAAACAGCTTGATGCAGTCCATTACAAAGTTTGACCACCGTATTAAACCGTTTGTAGTAGATTAGGATCAACAATAACCAGGAGGTTGTGAGAATAAACCTCTTATCTTTAGTGCCATACAGAAAAAGCACTTTTAACATCCATGTGTATACTATGAACCCCATAAATGTAGCAAAAGGCCAAAAATAACCCTGATAGCTTCTATTCTTGCCACAGGAGCAAAAACCTCATCATAGTCAATACCTTCTTCCTATGTGTACCCTTGGGCCACCAATCTTGATTTATTTCTCACAACCACACCTCTTTCATCTCTTTTATTTCTGTAGACCCACTTGGTACCAATCACCTTCTGTAATGACCCACTCCGGAAAGGAGGCCGAAATGTCATAATCATGGTGTCATATCAAAGCATAATAAAGGCATAAAGTCATAAATGATAACATAGGACAAGGTGGGGAAAGCCGAAATCAAACATCGGCTCCCAATTATGAGTTAACATGATAACGATAAAAGAAGTCTAAAGGATATGAAACATGTGTCCAAGATAGATATGCACATCACAATGTTTAGCAATATAAAGAAAGGAAGCTTAAATACGGTCCCTTCCTAAGCACTACACTCTCTCATGCCTAATCTCCCGCTAGATGCCTGCGTATAAGAAAGAGAAAGAAAAATCGGCTGAGCATAACGCTTCAGTGATGGATTTAATAACAATGTAATTTATAAGTAAGGAATCCTGGATGATAGTAAATACAAAGTAGCAGATGATCAAAAGTGTCAAGGGAAGACCTAAGAGAATGCGGTCATGAAGAATAGGAAATAACATGTAAATGCATGGTAATACGACGTAAAGATGTCATGAAATTTCATGGATAGTATGAACATAAATAATAATTGGACATGCCACGAGCTCCATATAATCGTACATGCATATAATATGTGTTTGAATAATGCATATAGTACAGAGGGTGTTGCCTCAACATGTAATAGAGGGGTTGCACCTTTATAATTAATAGGGGTTGGGAGGGATCAGCTCCATATGTGATAGGAATGTAGATGCCACACACAAACCAATCACATGACGTGTAAACATGTAAACTAGGATGCACCATACGCCCTGAATTATCATGGTCCAAACATGAGATATAATCTGTGGTAAAGAAAAGGGACGCCCGTGAAATCACTCTCAACTCGAAAGAGTGTCACGACACAGGTTTCCTCATGTGTCACGGTCATGTACCTCCATGACTAGGTGGAAAGTCATGTAAATCTGGCATGCGTAAATATAGCTGGGCAATGAATAAAGTCTTGATTGAAATCAAACATGTAAAGGATCATGGCAAAAGACATAAAAATGGGGAAGCATAGCAGTTCTGGGGATGAATCATGAAAAGAAAGAATGTCCTTACTGAAAGGACGGAATATCCGTACCTTATGTCCAGCAGTAACGGAAAGAGATGGATAAGAAGATGGAAGCTACTCCTGCTTAATGCGATCTACATGTTAAAGGACATATATAAGTTACTTGTTCATGATTAAGGTTACTTTCCATTTTTTGTAACTTTCTATTTTTAGTAACTTTCTATTTTTAGTAACTTTCTATAATTAGCATGATTCCTTGATTAGTACGTTCCATGATTAACATATTCCATGATTAGTATGTTTCATGATTAGTATTCTTGTTATATTGGGTACTTTCCAAAAATAGCAGCTTCTAATTATAGTAAGTTTCCAAAAATAGACTTTCCTTAATTAACTTTCCATAAATGATAACTTTCCTGATTTAATAAGTTTCCATAATTAAACTTTCCAAAAATAGACTTTCTAAAAATAGACTTTCCAAAAATAGCAGGTTTCTATATATAGTAAGTTTCCATAAATAGCATGTTTCTATAAATAGCAGGTTTCTATAAATAGCAGGTTTCTATAAATAGTAAGGTTTACATAAATAATATCAAAATGACATTTTCTACCCCCCAACTTATTTTTCTCAGATCATAACAAATATAATAACATGCTTAAATCAGACCCCAAAGTTTCAGAAATTACAAAACACCCCCTTATACTTTTAAAACTCAAATCGGGTAACAAATAAGTGCACAAAACCCTAATTAACATTTTCCCCAATAATTACACAATTTTTATACATTCATTAGCATGTATTGGACCTGGGAAAAATATAAAAACCCTAACCCTAATTCGTTTTCCAATTATTTGCTTCCTTTTCTCTTTATTTCGCAAATCGGCAAAGTTATTAAATCCCAAATAATTATTTCGAGCCTCTTAAAAATTTAACCAACAATTTATCTGAGATCTACATGATATATGCTACCTTATAAAATTATAAAATCAATTTTACAAATTATTTTTATGCCGATTACATAATTAATCCAAAATTAGGGTTTCGAACATATATTCATTCGTATGATCAAATTAACATGCATGGCTATTTTTCTTGTGTTTATACTGAATTATAATGATGAAAAATAAGTCATAAAATTACCTTTGATAATTATTGATGATTCTATGGATTTATAAAATTCGGTGGAGATAATCGAACAAAACCAATACCCGAAATCAAACCAAGCTTCCAAAATCTTTCTCACTATTTTTACCACGATCCTTGACCTTCAAAATACCTTAGAAAATCGTCCTAGGCTTGGAGAAAATTTTGGATGCCGCCTCTTTTATTTCTTTGTGTGCCGAATGATTTGGTTTTAGGGTTTTTGCAAAATAAATGGTAAGGTTTATATCGGGAACATATTTCCTATAATATGGGCCGAGTTTTTGATGTTTCCAACAGAATAATTCAGATTTTATAGTTTACCAAATTTACTTTGTTATTATCTTTATCTTATTTACTTTAATTTTTAATTATAATGCATAAATAACTAATATAATAAATCGGCCAAAATAATATATATACATAAGTAATTTATTTTTCTTGTATAATATAATGTATTTTATTCTTACATAAATTTCATAATTGTTACTTGTTGCATTTTCATAATTTATAGCATTAAAATGAATTTATTTAAGCTTTTATACATTTTTCTTTCATCAGGGGCATTTTGGTCATTTTACTCTTATTGAGATTTTTAGGTTTTACATTATGGGTGTCAGGTCTTTCTTTTCGTGTCGGGATTACTTAAATACTCATAAAACTCAACCGTAAAATTTACCCCAATGTTAATTAGCATTTTTATTCATTTTAAAAATACTTTTCCATTAACCTAGAGTATTCACACGACATATTTTCACTTTACATCCTTCAAAACTCAATTTGGACATTAACGGACGTGTCTGACTCGTTTTTTGGCATTTCTCAAAATTTACGGGTCAAACCACCCAGAATACAAATATCACAATAATACTTTTCAAAAGGGATTATTTAACACAATAAACCACAATTCATCACATATCTCATAAAATCATCACCGTCAACACGATTGTAGAAACAAGTAATCTTATGATATTAATACAAGAACAAGAACTTAGAGAGAGAGTGGGTTGGATGGAAATATGGATGAATGGTTCCTTTGAATCCTTTTGTGCGATGAACTGAAGGTTGCTTTTCCCGATTGTTAACCCAAACTGAGAAGTGGTACAATCTGCTCATCTTCGTGTAGGAGGTTTGAGATTAGGGTACATTTTGTTCGGGCCATCGTATTCTGCGAAGAGCTTTAACAAAGACGACAAACATGCAGAAAACGAGGTTAGAGAGAACGTTAGCATTGGATAAAAATCATGTACAGCGCGCGATTGATTAAAACAGCTGTAATTCTGGATTGATTAAAATCTATCAATTATCCAACAGGATCAATTACTTGTTAACTAAGCCCGGATGGGGATTAGAAAAGCAACTGGGTCATTCGAATGGGCCTCGATAGACTATTGGGCACAAATGGGTCAAAACATGAAATTTAGCCCAAACCGCCGCTAGGCAGAATGCCAACTCGCCGTTAGGAGAATTGAGCAAACCGCCGCGAATATATAAAATATTCGACCAAACCGCCGAGAGGCCGAGACGAGCCCGGAGAGAGAAGAGAGGAGAAGAGGACGGCGGTTTTTCTCCTGCATGGGAATAAAATATAATAAAAATTTATGGAAACTCGCTTGTTCTTTTCAGGTAGCAACCCGGCTGTGATTAGGCCAAAACTTTCATTCCGCCCATTATGGCAACCCGCTGTTTGTCAACCCGCCGTTTAGGCAACCCGCTGTTGGCAACCCGCTGTTGTAAATAAACCCAGATGTCCGCTGTGGCAACGGCCCGCTAGATTGAGCAACCGCTGTTAGCAAACCGTCGTTGGCACCCGCTTGGTTGCGCAACCCGCTGATGTTGGAACCCGCTTGTGTAGGCAAAACTTGCCGTTTTAAGGCAACCAGCGGGTTGAGTAATTTAATAAATAATAAAAAATCACCAACTCGCCGCTAAGAAAACACGCAACTCGCCATTCGGGCCATTTTCTTAAGATTCAAACCCCGCACCTCCTATTTCAATACTAATCACTTCCTAAGGCATTCCTATGCTATAGATGAACATTGCTACCATTCTTTACATCAAATACACGTATATTTACCCTTTAAAACGCAACCCGCCGGTAAGAATTAAGGGCAAGCCTTTTATTAACGTTTGGGAAATGAATCCATACATCAAACCTTATTCATATAAGCCTTATGAACAAATCCCAACATCTAACGCACTCCTTATAACACAACATTAGCATTTATGTGTAAAACGACCCTAAATCTATTTTTTCTACCCCTTTTAATGTGTATTCGATCGATCCCATTGAAATACACACATGATAAATGATATAGATAAAGGATCTATAATTACCTTTGCGAGAATCCCTTGAAATCGACGATTTGTGAGTTAGGTCTTGGCGGCGGGTTGCGTGAGTGTGTGTGTGTGTTTTTTTTCTTTGACTGTTTTTCGAGGATTTTGACCAATTTGCAACCCGCCGCCCCTTTATACACCCATAAGTTAAAACCTTGCAGAGATTTATTCCTTTGGGGTTTCCATCTTCTTTTCTTTCTTGTTTTAAGTATTTCTAAGGCATTTCTAAGATTAGGCAATTGGCCAACTCAGTCCCTATTGGTTAATAAGGCTAGGAAACAAAAAAAGAAATGCTTTTTACACCCTAAACATTACAACAATAGATAACTTTGGACCTTTGAGTTAAAATTAATTAACTCCCCTTCAATATTAAACCCATTAAGAATACATCATCATCTAAGATTAGAATTTTTATAGCAACCAACAGTCTTTTATCACCCCTTAGATTTTTTCACAGACACTCTCCCCCTCAAACAACGACCCGATTTCTATTGAAAGAACTGCAGTCGTTGATTGAGATGAAAAGATCAGGCGAACATCTCCCTCATCACCATTATATTACTCAACTCCCATAAAGCATGGATATAAACGTATCCTATGCCCATTACAATTAAACCGGGGGGTTGCAATTTGAAGTAATTGCAAGCCTTTTAGTAATTCCAAATGACTTAAAATATTTCCTAAGTATTTTATTAGACCCCTTTTTCTTTTTTTTTTCTTTTTTTTCAAAGGATACACAAAGGCATTTGGTTTACTCATCCTCTCCTTCTTGAAGACGTTTAAGAGTTTCAGGGGTCAACTCGTCTTGCATAGGCGTGGATAGATGAAATTCGAACCGTTATCTGGGTAAGGCTTTGGTGAGAAGATCTGCAAGTTGTGATAATTCGTTTCCACGAGTAGGAGTTCAACACTCTATTTCCTCGGGGGGGTGGGTGGGAGGGACGGGGGGTTGCGAGCTGACTTAAAATTCCACCGGCGGTTGCTTGATTTCTTGCAGCGGTTTTGATAGCCTTTTGGTCTGGCGAGTTGTGATTCTGTCTTTCGAAATTTGGTAATATTACAAATTCGGGATTTAATATTCTTCTAAAACAAAAACACGAATACGTTAACGTACACTCACTAATCATTTGATCGATCAAATACATATCATATAATCATAATACAAGATGTCTCAGGTATGCATAGAAGACATCAGTGTGGCAGGTTTGATACACGCCGACCAATGCTTGATAGAGATAACAGACTTTGAATCTTGGCAACAATATACGTCTGTACTGTTTAGGAAAGGATAATTGGAGTGCATTATTATGAGTCCATTAAGAAGGACATCAGATGGGAAACGCTGGTCTCAAATGGTATTATGGAGAACCGAGGGGTGGGAAGTTCATACAAAGGTCCGTAGTAGCTAGAGAGTCCTGTAAAGAACTGTCGGCTTGAAGAAAAAGGAAAGAGACGTATAAATGCTGACATTCGTGCAACCATTATACTACTTCTGAGGTATACCCAAAGGACATCTACTCACTATCAATCACTATACGGACGTAAAGACATTTGGGAAATCGGTGAAGATGTTTCTGAAGGTTCTGAGTTAACAAAGGACGACTGGGAATTCAGTTATTCGATGATTTGAACACTGTTCGTACAAATCAAAGGAGAAACCATTCAAGGATACTATGTTAGGTTTACAATAGCTCGCAGTAATGACATGAGATAACATCAACTTGACCACTGGTCAAGGATGCTGCGTCAACTCTAAGTTTGTGAACAAACATGTTGGCATGAGTGGAGTTAGATTTCATAACTGAAGGCAAAACTTAACAGAGGTTTGAAGAGTCAAATGAGATCAGTTGGATGCCTACTTAAGCAATCATGATGGTGCATGTATTGAGAACAGAATTATGATGGAAAGATTTCGGTCAACCAAATAATGATCCTTTGGCACTAGTTCGGACGCCTCAGTTCAGCCAAGTATCCTGCCATTATCATCCAAGTCTTCCTCAATCCTCAACAGAACCATATTCGCTTTGACAACTTTTCATACTGGACGCTAGGGAGTGCTTTAACAGAAAACTCTGTTTGAAAGTTTATCACAACACACTTGCCTTCTCACTCAATCGTACAAAATCACATCTACTAAACTACAATCAATTAGAGCTTCATTTAATGCAAGGAAACAAAGCTATTTGATTCAAGACGGAAGGTGTTGTTCAAGATGTCCGTGGAAGAACTGTGCGACTAGTCATGGATAGCATTTTACTAAAGGAAGACCATTTCAAGAAAAAACAATGCAAAGGAAATGGCCTTAGTAATCGGGCAATGTAGAGCTCTCAGAACAAAGGAGGCATGATAAATCCTGCGTCAAGCGAAACCCATCAAGTGCTCAATGTAACGGACTAGGTGGTACATAGCACGTGACATGTCCAAAGACCAAAGGACTTCTAGATTCAGAACTACTTCAAGGTAAGATGCTTTCGAATGCAAGAACAGAGTAGTGGAGGCATGTACATGGATGAAGAACGAGTTGTTTCTTGCAGGGGAACCGGTTACCTACTGTTGATGATGATGTGGAATGATTCATTAGGAGAATGATTTGGCACTATAATGTGGTCCATATTTTGAAGCTTGATGATATGTGATGGCATTTCGACTTGATGTTGAGGTTGAGGGTTCCATACTTCGCCCAAACCATGTTCATGGCAATCTCACATTGAAGATTCCAATCTACGATGTAGCCGTGTGCGCCATCTACAGACTCGAATATTTTCCATGTTGAGGTTAGCAAGATCATGATGCCTTTGTAGATCATATGGATGAGTACTCATGATTGTACACGAGATGCTAAAACGATGTACATATGACACCTACGTTGTTGACTCTGATGCTGACTTATACGAGTGATAATAATATTATTACGTATTGATCAGTTAGTGGAAGCAACGAATGAAATGTTGTACAATGTATGCATCTTCTGTACGAAATGATGCACTAATGTCAATTTTTGATGAATTGCATGAACATGGTTGTACAAAGTAGATTAGTTAAATAAAGTCACACATGGTAGTTAATGACTCAGTGTATCCTCTGAGCTTGCGAGAATATATAGGAACTGGTCGGGGAGTATGAAACAACCTCTAAAAAATTATCTTTCTCACAACAAAGTCTCTTTTACTTAACTTTAAAATACTGACATATGAAAAACTTAAATACTTATTTAATATAATCGTTTTGTTTTTATATAAGAAAACCCATAGAAAATCAAGCACTATAAATTACTCTATTTGAACTTTATACAATGATCGGCGTTATTGGTAGTCACATAGGTCAAAGTTTGAATTAACTGATAGAGAACGAAAAAATGATGAACAAATGAGAATAAATATTCAAACGAATTAGAAAGAAAACGATACATTAAAATCTGAACTTCATCAGCACAATAATATCCTTAGTTCTTACAGTTGACCATTTAATAAGTCAAGACAGAAGAAGTAAGATACACTCTTGGAAAAAGGATTTTAAACAAAAGGAAGATAAATTCCTTGAAGAATTTTTGGACATAAAGAAGCTAAAAGATAAGATTGAAGATAGATTATACAAACAGGATCAGTCTGTTCAAACAGTTCACATGTTGTTGTCAACCGCAACAATCATTTATCATGAAACAGACAAGGTAGTAATAGGCTACAAATCCCTTATGTTCTCTCCCGTGCAAAGCATGTTTGCAACCTGCCCTCAATTAATGGTCATGTATTAGGTCAGGCTCAATCTTGCACGCTCCCTGTTGTACAGGACTCAGAGGTGTGATAGACTGTGAGATATCCTGAATAACTAGGGAAAAGAATGCTGAGATAAATGAAAGGCCTCTAAGTGTGGAAAAATAAAGTTGATTGCCCCCCCCAGATTCCTCGAAGGAGAACTTTTGAACTTTGCTCCCCAAAGAATCTGACCCGAACAGATATTTTGGACCATAGATGAACAAACAAACAGGAAAAAGGCTGAGACCTTAGCTCCAAAAGCCGATGTTCAGCTATTGATAGTGTATCCCAAATACTCCTGTCAAGCTTGTTCCCCTGAATTTTCCAACTAAAATCAGGTGAAAATTATTCTTTATGTACTCAACAACTTTTTACGGATGTGACATAAACTTGCAATACTGAGGAATCACAGCATCAGGTCTTATTAGAGTGGGTGAAATTCGGTTTTGAGCAAACAAAAAAGATGTTACCTCACTGAGTTTTCATTTTCCAAAACTCTTTAAGAACACTCTGTTGGAGTTCGCAAATAAGCTCTTTATATGAACGTTAAAGAAAATGGAAGAAATTTTGTATCCAATGATAACGAAGAATGACAAGAAATACTGTAGAACAAGCAATGTGCTAAATATTGAGAAACATGAAAAAACTTCTCATTGAAAATGAAGAATTGATGGTGAATATGCTTGTGACTCAACTGCTGTATGATGTGGGAAAAATCACGTCGTCTAGATTCTTGCAGCTACCTGTCGATAAGTTCATGATGAGTCAAAACTTATTTCAAAACTTTGAATGGAATACCTAAATTTGTAATTAAGTATCAACATCTTCAGAAAGTTTTGCTAATGAAAATTCACAAAAACCTCACGGAAAGCTCCTGATTTTAACTCATTCTTTAAAATCAAGCATCTCGAGCATCAGATTAAAGAATAAAGATAACGTGATTCGGACACTTGAAAGATTAGTCGCTAGTGTAAATGATCAGAAGTCGTGGAGCCTTTGAAATGTTGTGATGTCATCGCTCTTATGAAATATAAATGATTGCGATAGAGTAGAAATAGAAAAGGTCAAACAAACATTACAAGGAATTGTATGCCTCAATTAAGTTCAATCGTGTCACACAGTGAATTAATGACATTCTCCATGTTGAATGAGATGAGAGTCTGACTGTGTCAATTGCGAAGCAAAGAGCCTTGTTTAACTAGTTGACTATGTCAAACCCAACAGTTCTGTGCTCCTGGCATGTACGCCATTGACGTTTAAACCCATCTCCTCTATCCCTTCCTTAAGAATAATAGGAGTGTATTTAAAAACTCTATCAGCCATCTTTAAGGAGAGTGTAGACACGGTTAGGGGATTGTAGAGGGAAGCTAGAGTAGTTAAAACCACTGGATAGTTCACTTAATCTATGCTTGCCGATACAACTAAGTTATGCTCAGGTAATTGTTACAATGTGTGATTGACACTTGCCCAATAAGAGATTCAATGAACAGGATAACAGGCTTCCCTCTACCCCTGGTACTAGGAAAAAGCAAAAGTTACTGTTTGAGTGATAAACCAGGAACTTCTAGTCTTAGTAACGCACAGAAACACAAAGTGCATAGAGAGTTCAACTAAATAATATCTTTGCTTCCCCCTCTACAAGGAGTGAACGATTCCATGAAGCAAGCGGGGGGGGGTGTTGAGGCCCTAGATGCAATCACAAAGAATAATTAGGATCCTTTTGCCTGCTAAGAAGGAGATAAGTAAGGAGTAGAAAGTACGCCTTAGGACGTGTGTAAGTTAGTTGGACAAAAGTGAATCGGGTTGAATTCTAGCATTAGCTCTAAGCGTGTTGTAATTAATATCCGAATTACTGAACTGTAAACTCTGCAAGTCTATGGAATGTGTGTTGTTAATATCTTGTAATTCGGTGAATGTACCCCCACCAATTAGACTGTCATGATTAAAGAGGAACACGATCTGGAACCAAAAAGCAAAAACTGTTTGATAACAGTTTAACCAAGGACCAAACAGATATGGACAAACCAAAAACAAACTGTTTGATAACATTTAAACAAGACCGACGGCAGATCTGGACACCAAATAGTGCAAACTGTCTGAGAAACAGTTTTGTCCAAGACCGGCTGGGTTTGGGAAAGCTACTCGAGCAATAGCTAATTGACAGAGTTTTGGTTATCAATGGAGTACCCACAGGGGAAAGAAACTAACCTTAGGAAACTTGATTGTGGTCTCAATGGAGACCACGGAAAGAAATTTGCCTTAGGGGAAATTATGCCAGTTTACTAAAGCTTCGCTGTGAAAATGTTCCTATTATTGCTCACACAGGTCCCCAACAAAATATTTGGGGTACCCCAAATTTCCAAACTCTCCAGAAACTCGACTGTTTTCAAATTGCTGGTCGCTTCAGGTAGTGCTTTGGTACCTGGACTCAGGCTGCTCCAATACATATAAGGGGAATCGTTCAAAGCTCCAGGAATTTTGTGGAAAAAAGTTCATCGGGTCAGTCAGATTCGGGGAATGATCACTGTTCAGGAGCTATCATAGGGTTATTGGAGATTATGTTTATGGGAGACAGTGAGATCTCAGGATTTATACTACGTGGAGGGGACTTGGACTTCAATCTGTTCTCCTGTAGGCAATTTTGTGATTCTGATCTTGAGGTGGCATCAGAAAGCATACATGCTTTGTTCTCGTGTAGTAAGTGGTACAAATATCCTTAAAGGTAGTCTTGGCACTCATGCTTTGTACACGATATCGATTGATGAAATGATGAAGGTCTTCTCGACTATGCTTTACTGTCCAACGGCTTCCAAGTCTACAAATACATGGTTGTGGCTTGTCTTTAGAAACATTTAAACTTCGGCAAGATAAATGATCTGCTCAAAAAAGATCTAGTTAGAGGTTTACTAGACTTGGAAGTTTGAAAAGGACCTGTCTTTGCTTTGCCCTGTCAACTTGGAAAAAGCAAGAAGTTCTCCCACGACCAAATAATCTGAAAATACAAATATGGAAGTTATTCATACCCTTCCACAGGGATCTGTGTTGGTCCCAATGAGCGTCCAGAGTATTAAAGGGAAGAAATAACATATTAGCTCTAGTGGATACTATACAGATTTCACTATGAGGTAAAGTTCTGAGGTAAAGAGAGAATCGATGAAAACTCAGAGTTGTTAACCAACTTTCTTAAGCAAATAAAGGTTGCTCTCAACAAAAACAGTCAGATCATCCGCAACAGATACAGAACGGAATTTGTCAAACAAGTAATGTCTGAATACTATGAAGGTGTTTGCATCTGTCATCAATAAGTCTGTTCCAAGAACTCCTACACAACGGAGTTGTTGAAAGACGTATATCGTACACTGTGTAGCAGCACGTACAATGATGATTTCTTTTTGAAAGCTCCCATGTTTCTTATGGGCAGAAGCTGTAGCCACGTCTTGTTTACACCCAGATAATACCGATCAACTAATTCATATCGTCATAACAAAACCCATTATGAGCTTGTTGCATGATAAAAAACCTATTTACATTCTTTCGTAGTATTTGGTGCTCTGTGCTATCCTGGCATATGATAGCGAAAAATCTAGGAAGATTTCAAGCCAAGCAGACATTGGGATTGTCGTTGGGTATGCTCTAGCAGAAGGGCTATAGTAATCTACGACAAGAGAATCGTCGATTAATGGAGAAAACAATTCACGTCACATTCGATGAGAATAGCATCTAGTCAATGGCTCTGTTAGGATCAGTTCAGGACCCGGGCTTCATGATGACCCCTGGACAACTCAAGACAGGTCGCTCCAACGACAAAGGATGGAGATGTTATTTCAACTTATGGTTTGATGAACAGCCTTGAACCAATCTGAGTCAATGATGTTGCCATGTTGACCTTCTGCTACTGAAAGTTAATGCTCAAGTTGTCCCACCCGCGTACATCTTTTGTCTACTAAACAATTGCTCAAGATGCACCGTCAATCAAGTGCGCTTATTCATCAACATACGGTATTCATCGTTCAGTCCAACTTCAAGAAATTACAGAAGAACCCATTCAAGAAGACACCCAATCATTCAACGAAGTTCTTCCTCTTCACTTAACTTGTTACTGAAGATCCAGGTTCGGCCATTCATCATCTGGGGACTGTTAATGCAGTTGGAAACCTAACCAGTTAAACTACCCTCCAGGATCATCCTCAGATAATGGGACTCTAAAGATTCATCTCTGGATAATCATCGTTGGCAATCCCTCTCGTCCTGTATAACCAGAAAACAGTTAGCATCTATGATCCTTTTGTGTGTGTTGTTTTCATACTGACTGTCCAGAGTCGACCCCAAGAACTTCAAAATGGCCGTGATAGATGACTGCGGTTTCAAGCCATTCAAGATGAGATTCATGGAATTTGATCGAGACTTGAAGTATGGGAATTAGTACCTCGCCTAATCTATGTTAATGGTTATCTCTCTCAAGTGGACTACAAAGTAATTCTTGATGAAATATGGTGATGTCCTGAAAAACAAAAGCTACGGTTAGTTGCATAAGGGATATCGTCAGGAGGAACAGGTATTGATTTTGAAGAATCGTTTGATCTCAGTTGCACGGGATTAGATGGATCGAGATATTCCATTACAAATGCCGCAGATACAAGAATATGTATCATCTATAGATGGATGTCCAAATGCTTTTCTGAATGGTGATCTTCACGAGAAGTCTTTGTCAGTCAACCTGCGGGGAAGGATTTGAAGACCAGGAAAACTCTACTCACGTTATATCGCCTAGTATGAAGGCTCTGTATGGGCTTAAGCAAGCACCTAGAGATGGCGATGGTATGTACACCACTCTTCAAAGTTCCTGATGGCCAAACAATTTTCTTCTAGGGTGCCGTGGATCCAACGTTATTCACACGCAAAATCAGCAAACAATTCTACTTGTTCCAAATCATACGTAGATGACATCATTTTGCCTCAAACAAGATCATAATGAGTGTAAATATCGTTTCAAAAGAGATGAGCTCCAGAATTTCAGAAGTCGATGATGGGACAAAATGTCGTTTTTCTAGGACTTCAAGTGTCTCAAAGTCTGGGAGGCAGTCTTTATTTAACATAGCGAAATATGCCTCGCTCGACAAACATTAAAGAAATATGGAATGGCTTCTTGCCCATGTGATTACTCACTCAAGGGAGATCGATTGAAATGGCATGCGGCTTCATGGGTGATTCCAGTGACCAATATTTCGATTTAGAGGAATGGTTGGCTCCTAATGTACGTTATATAGCAGTAGACCGTGACCTTTTATTCGCTGTTTGACATGTGTGCTAGATTATCTAGGATAAGTCCTACCAAAAGCACCTATGCAAGCTATCAAAGTGTTCTTTGGTACTTGAAGGAACCATTAATATGGGTCTTTTGGTATCGAAAGACAACGCCATGTCACTAACCGGTATGCAGATGCGGATCATGCGGCGATGTCAAGATACAAGAAGAAGTACGTCGGGAAGTGCCACAGTTTCTGGAGGAGATTGGTAGCTGGTCATCAAAGAAACAATTGGAAGAACAGGCAATATCAAAACTGTACAGAGGCTGAAATTACATCGCCTGTCTGGATGTTCGTGCTCAACCTATGGATGCTCGCATATCCCAGCCCCTCCAATGACTAGCGGATTTGACTTCAATAAAATTCTCCGTATGTGATAACAAAAGTGCTATTGCTCTGTGCATTCTTGTGTAACAACGTTCCTTGCACTCTCGCTCCGCAAACATCATTGTATTACGACCACTTCATCCGAGAGCAGTGGATGGGGTGGACGTGGAATTGGGAGGGGGGGGGTGGATTGGGCGGGGAGGGTGGAAATGGGAAGATTTTAGGGGGTGGTGGGGGGGGGGGGGGGGGGGGAAGGGGGAGGGGGGGGGATAAGGGCGGGGGGTGGTGGGGTGGATGTTGGCGGGCGGTGGGGGTGGGGGTGGTGATGTGGGGGTTGTGGGAGAAAATGTAGTGGGTGGGAGGGGGAGGAAAGGAGGGGGGGGGGTGTTGCTTGTGGGGGTGTGGGGTGGGGGGTGGTGGGTTGGTGGGGTGAGTGGGGAGAGGGGGTGGAGGGTGGGGGGTGGTTTGCGGGGAAGGAATAGGGGGGTTGTGGGGTGGGGGTTGGGGGGAGATATTAATGGGGGGTGGTGGGGGGGTGGGGGGGATAGGGGGGGGGTCGGGGGCGGTGGGGGTGGGGGGGTGTGGGGGGGGGGGGGGAGGGGTGAGAGTGATGGTGTGGGGGAGGCGAGGTGGGGGGGGTGGGGGTGGGTGTGGGGTGGGGTTGGGGGGGGGAGGCGGAGGGGGGGGGGGGGAAATGGGGAAGGTGAAGTGGTATGGTGGGGGTGGAGGGGGGGGGGGCGAGGGGGGAAAAGGGGGTAGGGGGGAGGAAAAATGGGGGAGGGTGTTGGGTGGAGGGTTTGGGGTGTGGGGGGGGGGGTGGGGGGTGGGAGAGGGTGGAGGTTGGGAATTTGGGGGGGGGGGGGTGGGGGTTTGGTGAGGGGTGGAAGTGGAAATTGGGGGGGGGTTGGTGTGGTTGGTGGAAGGGGGGGGGGGGGGAGCGAGGGGGGGGGTATTGGGGTAGAGGTGGGGTAGGTGGGGTGGGGGGGTGTGGGGGGCCCGGGGGGGGGTGTGGGGGGTGATGATGTGAGGGTGGGGAAGGGTAGTTGGGGATGGGGGGGGGGGGGTTGGGGAGAGATAAGGTGGAGGGGGTGGTGGGCGAGGGTGTGATGGGGGGTTCGGAGGGGGGGAGTGATGGTGGTTTGGGGGGTGGGGTGGGGTTGTGGGGTTGGTGGAGGGGGGGGGGTGGGTGAAACGGGTAGAGAAGATTGCCTGGGGGGAGGGGGAGGGGGAAAGGGGGGGCGAGGTTGGGCGGGATGGGGGGGGTTGAGGGGGAGGGGGGGAATGGGGAGGGTGTGTGAGGGAGGGTGGGGGGAAGTTGAGGTTGTGATGGGGGGATGAAAAGGGGGGAGAGGGGGAATGAGGGGGAAAATTTTGGGGGGGGGAGGGCGGGACGGGTGGGTGGGGTTGGGGTGGGGGGGTGGTGGGGTGTGGGATTTTGGTGTGGGCGAGGGGGAGGTGGGGGGCGCGGTGGGGAAAGGGAGGGGAAAATTTTGGAAATGGGTGTGTTGGTGAACGGGGGGGGGGGGGAGGGGGGGGAGGGTGTGGGAGGAGGGGGGGGCGGAGGGGGGGGGTGGGGGGGGGGGGGTTGCGTGTTGATGGAGTGTGGAATAAAGGGGATTGGGGAAGGGGGGTGGGGAATTGGGGATTGGTTTGGGGGGGGGGGGGGGGGGAGTGGGGATTGTGTGCTTCCGTGGGGAAGGGGGGGGGGATGATTGGGGGGGATTGGGGAGTGGGGGGGACTGTGTGGGAGGGGAGGGGGCAGAAAGTTGAAGGTTGGGGGGGGGTGGGGGGGTGAAAGGAGGGAGGGGGTGGGATTTTGGGGAGGAGGGGAAATGAGGTTGGGGTGGGGGGTAGGGGGTTCGTGGTGGATGGGGCAGGTGGGCGAATATAGGAAAATGGGGGGGAATTAGGGGGGGGGGTGGGGGTGAGGTTAGGGATGGAGGGGAGGGGGGATGGGGAAAAGGGGGGTGGGGAGAGTGGTGAGGGGGGGGATGGGGTGGGGATAGGGGGGGATTTGGTTGGGAAGGAGTGGGTGGAGGGGGGGGGTGGGGGAAGGAATTGGGGGGGGGGGGGGAGGGAAGGTGGGGGAGGGGGGGGGGGGGGAGGGAAAGGGGGGTTGGGGGATGTGGGGTTTTGGAGGGGGGGATGGGAGGGGGGAGTTGGGGGGGGGGTAGGAAAATTTGGGGGGGTGAGGGGAGGGAAGTTGGAGGTGGTGGATAGTGGGCGATTGGGGGTGGGGGGTGGGGGTGGTGGGAGGTGAAAGGGGGGATGTTGGGGTGAGGGAAAGGGGGGGGGTGGATTGGAGTGGGTGGGGGGGGTGGCGGGGTGGGAAAGCGGGGGGGGGGGGGGGGGAGGGGTGGGGGGGGGGGGGGGGGGGGGCGGGGGGGAGGGGGGGAGGGGGGGGGGAAAGGGGGGGGGCGACGGGGTGGTGGGGGATGGGGGGGTGGAAGGGGGTTGGGGGGGGGGGGGGGTGGGGGGGTGGGGGGGGGGTGGGGGGGGGGGTAGGGTGAGGAGGGGGGTGGGGTGAGAGGGGGGCGTGGGGGTGGGATGGTAAGGGTGGGTGGTGAGGAGGGGGGGGGTGAATTGGGGGGGGGGGGGAGGGGGGGGGGGGGGGGGGGGGGGTTGGGGGGGTGAGTGGTAGGTTGCGGGGGGGGTGGGGGGTGGTATGGGGGGGGATGTTGGGTCGTGGGGGATGGGGCGGAAAAATGGGGGGGGGGGGGGGGAAATTGGCGTGTGGGGGTTTTGGGGGATGGGGAGGAAATAATGGGGGGTTGTGGGGGGGGGGGGGGGAGATGAGGTGGGGTGGGGGGAGGGTGGGGGGTGGGGGTGGGAATAATGTGGGTGGGAGAGGGTGGGTTGGGGGGAGGGTGGAGAGGGGGGGGGTGGAAATTGGAGTGGAAATGGATATAGGGTGAAAGGGGGATTGGGGGTAGGGGGGGGGGAGAGGGTGGGGGGGGGTAAAAAATTGGGGAATGGGGGGGGGGGGTGGGGGGAAGGTGGGGTGAAATTGGTAGAAGAAAGGGAGGGGGTTGGAGAGTGTGGGGGTGGGGGGGGGGGGGTGGGGGGGTATGGTCATTGGGGGGATGGGGAGGGGAGGGAAGGGGGATAGGATGGGGGATGGGAGGGGGTGGGAAAAAGGGGTGGGGAGTGCGGAGGGTGGATGGGGGTGAGGGAAGTTGGGTGGTGAGGGGGGGGGGGGGGGTGAATTTGGTGAGAGGTGTTGAAAAGGGGGGGGGGGGGGGGGGGGGGGGTGGTGGGTGTGGGGGGGAATTGGGGTGTAAGTTTTGGGGTTTGGGGGAGTGGGTTTGGGGTGGGGGGGGGTGTGTGGGGGTTCTGGTCGTGGGGTGGGGGGGTGTGGGGGGTTTGTTGGGGGGGAGAGTTGGGTGTGGTGGGAAGGGGTGTTTGGGGAGGGGGGGAATGGAAAGAGGTGGGGGAGTTATCAGGAAAGGGGGGGGTGGGGGGTTGTGGGGAGATGTGGGTGGGGGGGGAGTTTGTGGGGGTTGGGTGCGGGGGGAAAGGTGGGGTTGGTGGGGGTTTGGGGGGATATTTGGTGTGTGGCGGGGGTGGTGGGTGGGTGGGGGCGGGGGGTGAATAAAAATTGCGGGAAAGTGGGGGGGGGGGGGGTGGGGGGAATGTTGGGGGGGGGGGAAGGGGTGGAGGAAAGGGGGGGTGTGGTGCAATGGGGGGAAATTAGGGAGGGGAGGGGGGGGGGGACGGGGGAAGGGGAGTGAAAGGGGGGAGGGGTTGGGCGATGTGGGTAAGGAAGGTTGGAGTGGAAGGGGAACATTGGGGGTGGGGATTGGGGGAGATGGAGTGGGGAAATGGGGGGGGGAGGGAAAGGGTGGGGGGATGGGGGGAGATGGGTGTGGTGGGGGGAAAATGGGTGGGGGGTTCGTGGGTGGGAATGGGGGGAATAAACATTGGGTGGGGGGGGTGGGGGATGGGTGGGGGGGGGGGGGATGGGGGGGGAGGGTAGAGAAGGGGGGGGGGCTGAGTGGGGGTGAGGGGGGGGAAGAGGGGGGGGGGAGTGTGGGGAGGAGGGAGAATGGGGGGGGGTTTGGGGGTGAGGGAAAATTGGTGTGAGGAGAGGAGGGGGGGGGGAGAAAAGGGGGTGGGGGGGGTGGGGGAGGGGGGGAGTGGGGGGTGGTGGGTTGGGGGGGGTAGGGTTGTATGTGGGGGGGTGGGGGTGGGGGGGGTGGGGGGGTGGGGGGGGGATTGTGGGAAGGGGCGAGAGGGAAAGAAAAAATATAAATCGTGAGAATGGGGGATGGGGCGAGGAATGATGGGGGAAATCGGGGGAAGGGGGGGTGTTGGGGTGGGGTGGGGATGGTGGAAGGGGGAGGGAATGGAAAATGGGGAGTGGGGTGGAAATGGGGGATGAGGGTAGGGGGGGGGGAAGTTTTGGAGTTGGGGGGGGTGGGGGGGTTGGGGGCGGGATGTGAGGAAGGTGGGGTGGGGGGTAGAAATTCGCGGGGAGGGGGGGGGGGAGTTGGATGGGGAGCGGTGTTGGGGTTGGGGAGGAGGGGTCGGGAGGGTGGGGGGGTGGGATACAGGGGGGGGGTGTGGTGGTGGGAGGGGAGGGGGGGGGGACGGGTGGGGGGTGGGGGGGTTGGGAGAGTGGTATGGGGTGGATGGGGAGGGGGTTGGGTGGTTTGGGTGGGGTCGTGTCGAGGGGGGGGGGTGTGGGGGGGGGGTGGGGGAAATGAGAAAGGGGAGGGGGGTGGGGGGGTGGGAGGAGTTTGGAATGGGGGGATTGCTGGGTGGGGTGTTGTTGGGTGGGGGTGGGGAAGGGGGGGGGGGGGGTGGGGGGAGAGGAAAAGTGGGAAGTTCGTTGGGTGGTGTAGAAGGGGGGGGGGGGGGGAGGGGACGAATTTTGGGAGAAGTGGGGGTTGCGAAGAGGGGTGTGGGGTGGGGCGGGGGGGAAAGAATGGTGGGGTGGGGTGGGGAAGGGGGGTGAGGGGGGGGGAGGAGGGGGTGGGTGGGGGGGAGTGGGGGTGGGGTGTAGGAAGGGGGGGGATGGGAGGGGGAAAAGGGGGTGGGGGGGGGGGGGAGGGGGGGGGGGGGGGGGAGGGGGGGGGGGGGGGGGATATGGGGGCGAAATAGAGTGGAGGGGGGAGGTGAAAGGGGTGTGAAATTTGGAGGGGGGGGAGGGGGGGGGAGGGGGTGGGGTTGTGGAAGGAGGGGAGGGGGAGAGTGGGTAAGGTGTTGGGTGGGTGGGGGGTGGGTATTGGGGGAATAGGGAAAAGGGGGTGGGGGGGGATGGGGGGTGGGAGGGGGGGGGGGGGGGGAGATGGAAGGGGGGTGCGGAGGGGGTGGGGGGGGGGGGGGGGGTGTTTTGGGTGGGGGGGAAGTGGGGTAATTGGGGGGGATGGGGGGAAGTTGTGGGGGGGTGGGGGTTGAATGGGGGGGAGGGGGGGGGGGTGTGGGGTGGGGGGGGTGGTTTGGTGATTGTGGGACGGGGAAGGGGGGCTGGGGGGGGGGGGATGATGGGGGATCGGGTGGATGGGGTGGGGGGGAATGTGGGGGGTGGTGGGGGGGGGGGGGGGAGAATGTGGATGGGGATGAAGAAATGCGGGTGAAGGGGACGAGGAATGGGGGGGGGGGGGGGAAGGGGGGGGTGTTTTTTGGGGGGGGGGGGGGGGAAAGAAGGGGGAGGGGGGGGGGGGGGAGGGGGGTGGGGGGGGGGGGGGGATGGGGAGGGGGTGGGGGGTGGGGGGGGGGGGGGGGGGGGGTAGGATGGGGGTGATGAGATCGGGGATAATGGGGGGGGGGGGGGGAAGGCGGGAGGGGAGATGGTAAAGAGGGGGTGATTTGGGAAAAAGAAAATAATTTGGGAGAGTTGGAAAGGGGGGGTTGGGTGGGTCGGGAGGGCGGTGGGGGAGGTGGGGGGGAGAGGGGGGGGTATTGGGGGGGGGGTAGTGGTGTGGGGGTAAAAAAAATGAGGGAAGGGGAGTGTGGGGGGGGTGGGGGGGAAAGAAGGTGTTGGGGGGAAATAATGTGCGGGGAAAGAGGGGAAGGGGGGCGGTGGTGGGGGAGGGGGGGGGTGGGGGGGGGGGGTGGGAGGAGGGGGTTGAGTTGGTGATTGTGGGGGTGGGGGGGTGTTGCTGCCGCCAAGCCCAATTTTGGGGAGAGGAGGGGGTGGAGGAATGGGGGATAGGAAAGGGGGGTTGGGGGTGAGGGGGGGGGGGGGGAAAGTTTGGAGTCGGGAGGGGGGAAGGGGGAGGGGTGGGTCGGGGTTGGGTGGGGGGGGGGGATGCGGGGAGTGGTTGGTGGGAGTGGGGGGGGGAGTGGTGGGGAGGGGGGGCGGAATAGGGGCTGGGGTGTGTGTGGAGTTGGGAGTGTTGTGTGTGTGGGGGGGGGGGATACACAGGGGGTGGGGGGGGGGGGGGGGGGGGGGGGGGTGAATGGGAGATGGAGTTGAGGAGGGGGGGAGGTGGTTGGGTGGAAAAAGAGTTTTTATTTGACGGGGAAAACAACATAAGGGGGTGGTGGGCGAGGGGGTGATTGGGAGGGAAGGGGGGGGGGAGGTGGGGGGGGTGGGGGTGGGGGGAGTGCGGTGTGGGGAAGGGGGGGGGTGAGGGGGTGTGGTGAGAGGGGGATGGATGAAAAAAGGCGGGAGGGTGAGGGTGGGGGGGGGGAGGGTGGGGAATAAGGGCGGGGGGGGTGGGTGGTGGGGGGGAAAAGTGGTAAATCGGTGGGTGGGGGGGGGTGGTGAGGGTGGGTGGTGGGGGGGGGAGGGGATGGGGGGGGGGGGGTTGGCGGAAAGGGGGGGGTGGGTGGAGGGGATGGGGAGCCCGAAATTGCCGCTCGCTCACTTCTCGGATTGGATAGTTTTGGTTTATGATAGTGTATTCATCATCCTCCTCCTCTCTGATACAGCCACCTTCAATATTTTCGTGGCGACGTAAGAACGATCGGTTATGCACCATAGTCGTTTTGCGGCTACAATTCACAACGCATACGACTCCTGACGCTAGAAGTTTCACCTCTCGAATTTGGTTTAGATCGTTAGTAATGTCTTCCGAAGTTCCTCTTAGAATACTTAATTGTTTTCCATCACCTCATTGTTTAGGGTTCCTTTTTATCTTACGTATCGATATTCTAGGCGCGAGATATACACCCTGGTAATTACGCCTTCACATCATGGACTTGTGCGAAATGAGTGTATCGATGATGTTCAGACACTGAACTTTCTAATTTTTAATTGTTACTGTCCTGCTTTCTTTCCTGACATTCTTGTATCTGGACATGAGTTTTCTATATCATTGAAACTGGTATTCTAATATACCTAATGCGGACGCCTCCATACACGCCTATACTATGTGTGATGATGTGGTGAACAAAAAGCGTGCGAATGCTACAGGACTTAGATGTTACCTCGTCTTTAAGCAAACTTTTTTGTGTTGTAGTGTGTTTTTACGTTTCAGATCTTTTTGAACCTATTTGAGCTCGAATATGAATTTTATGAAAGTTTTCTCTCATGTTAAATTGTAAACCGAGGGTTTAGTTTACAATACTGTTGGATAAGTAGGGCTATGTGAGCACTAGTAGGTGACCATAAAGTGGTCTGCCCTAGTATCGTTCGTGGTGGCGACGAATATCGCTTGAATTTATGGTAATGAGTTTTGGAGTCGAAGTGTTCTGAATGTTTGGAAATTACTTACCAGTACGCTTTGTATTTTCAGAATATTTGCGACCCGTAGAAGTTGGATTCATAGCTTTGTCCAGTAGATAAGCTACAGATATCTTTTTTAAAGTGAGTTTAGTGTACTTTTGCTTAGAGATCCGGAATGGGGAAGTAGGAGAGGTTAAGCGAGTTGGTGGATTAAGAGGGAGAAGATAGAGGTTTTTTATTTGAATTTCGTTTTTTTGACATTTATTGTAGCCTGGGAAAGAAGGTCTTCTTGGAGGAGTTTTCATGAGAGTTATTTCTCCTTATGTTTTGTCTACTTATACCAGTCTATTCTTCACTCTGTTAGAAGTGGACCGAGTCGTGTTTCTATAGTAGTGAGTGTACTATTATGTGTGGCGAGTATAGTTTTCGCGATCTGGCTGGCGGAGAAACGAGGGCGTTGTTGGAAAAGCTTTACTCCAATTTATTGGCGAGTTATTACGAGAATATTTTTGACCAAATGTGAAGGATTCTTTGGAGACATAGTATGTCCGAGTCCCTGAGTGGTAGATGTAACTAAAGCGAAAGAGGGAGCTATGCGAGGAGACGTATTGTAAGCCAAATCGAGAGAGATGAGATCTCTGGTGCACACCGTGGGTATAAGTGAGTGGAGAGAGGGCTGAGTAGTATTTCAAAGCTGATAGGCCTAAGTTGTTTTGCAGTTGTGTGAATTCGTCAGCTTCTTGGACTCAGTAAGTTTTGCCCGTGGTGGATTGTTTGTGACGTAGGCCACTGAAAGAAGTGCGATCTTTAGAAGAGTTTATATAACTTCCTTTTTAGAGTGAGAGTGCTTGGTTGGAGAATTGAGTCAGGTAAGATTAAGAATTGTGGATAGTTCTGAGGAGTGGGGTCTGCGAGGTCAAGTTTTGGGATGGTGTATAACTTGTTGGAGAGGATTTAAACTACCCCCGAGATAGGATATGCGTTGCATCTGTGAGTCTATTCCTTATGGGTCCACGCCGTCAATTTTTAGAGGATGTACAGAGAGTCACAGGAGGGATGAGAGTGATATGTGAGAGGGGATTGGAATGTGATGAAACAGTTGCTTGTTGGTTAACAGACTCACAGTACAGTGCTTGGACGGAAGTTGTTTAGGTTTTTTTTATCTATACATCTGCGCCACAGTAATCCCGTCCTCTTTAATAAGACATTTAGCCTAATCACAAGTACCCTGGATGTAAATGTCCCCTACCGTAAGCGACGGTGACATTTTTATTGAAACTTTGGTTAAGAAAATGGAAAAATAAACCAAGGAATAGCCGGAAATAAAATTTTTCATGAGGATGTCTAATTATCCCCACCAGGAACAAGGCAAAATGAAAAAAATTTTTATTGAAGAGTTCCAAATCTTTGTATAACGTTACATTTTTGAAGCTACATGGGGACGATGGGATACCATATTATAAAAGGAGGCGATCGCATTCCGCGAACATAAAAATATGCAACATCCCAAAAGGATTTTGATGCACCTAAACAACCATACCCATGGGACATCCAGCCCCCATGGCGGATTGATTTTGATGTATACATCCATTTTGCTCCCTCTGTTAGTTGATAGTGACCCGTTCTTGTTGTTTCTTTGCACATGACCAGCCTAACCTCATCTATCTCCAAGAACTATGATCGAAACGAAGACTCCACGAAGTACTTCTTCTTGTATCTTGGTAATCCCGCCCTTATGATCCGCATCTGCATATATAGTATAAGCTGTTGTCGTTGTTTGTTTCAGTGACATGGCGTCGTAGTCTTTCGGATACCAAAGACCCCCCATATTATTGGTTCCTTTCAAGTACCAAAAGACACGTTTGATTGCTTCAAGGTGTGCTTTTGGTAGGACTTAATCCTTGTAGATATTCTAGCACACATGCAAAAGCGAATACAAGGTCGGGTCACTGGCTCTAACGTACATTAGCGGAGCCATCCATACCATTCCTCTAAAAATCGAATTTGGTTCAACTGATTATCCAGAGATCTCATCCGTTTCAATCGATCCACCATTGGTGTATCGACAGGGTCAGAGAGATCCATTCCAGTATTTCTTTAATGTTGCGGAGTGCATATTGCGCTTGGTTAATAAAGATTGCTCCAGGACTTTGAGAAATTGAAGGCCCTAAGGAAAAACGAACATTTGTCCCTTATCGACATCTGATGAAATTTGGAGCTATCTCTTTTGAAAATATGTTACACGCATTGATGATCTGTTGAGGCAAAGTTGATGTCATCTACGTATATTTGACAAGTAGAATGTGTTTGCCTGATTTGGTGTGAATAACGTTTGGATCCACGGCACCTTGAAAGAAATTGTTTGCCTTCAGGAACTTTGAGAGTGATGTCATCCCACGCCCTTGGTGCTTTGCTTAAGCCTACTAGAGCCTTCTTTTCAGGCGTTATACGTGTAGTAGGATTATCCCAGGTCTTCAAATCCTTCAGGTTGACTGGACCCAAAGATTCTTTCTTGAATGTATCACCTTCAGAAAAGCAGTTTGACATCCATCTGATAGATGATCATATTCTTGGTTGCGGCATTTGTTAATGATATTCTGATGGTCCTCTATCCGTGCAAATGGGAGCAAACGATTCTTCAAAATCTTCCTCCTTCCTGACGATATCCATTTGAACTAATACGAGCTTTGTTTTTCCGGACATCACAATTTCTTCAAGATTTACTTTGGTAGGTCCACTTGAGGCGATAAACATACATAGATTGGGCGAGAGTGGTACCTATTCCCATATTCATGTCGATCAAATTCATGAAATTTCATCTTGAATGGCTTTGAAACAGCAGTCTTATATCACGGCCATTTTGGAAGTTCTTGGGTTTCGACTCTCGGACAGCTTCAGTATGAAAAACATCACCACCAAAAGTATAGATGCTAACTGTTTTCTGGTTGGGTTTGATACAGGACGAGAGGGAATTTCTATTGCCAACGATGGTTCTCAGAGGTTGATCTTTGGTCATTTTTTCTGAGATGGATATGGAGGGTTATTAACTTGGTTAGTTCCTCTGCATTAACAGTCCCAAGATGAGGAATTGTGCCGAAACTGTGGTTCTTCAGAAACAAGGTTATGTGGAAGGAGGAAGAAAAGAACATCGTGAATGATTGGGGTGTCTTCTTGAATGGGTTCTTCTGCAATTTCTTGATGTTGGACTGGAAGATGAATACCGGATGTGGATGATGAAGCACTTGTTGACGGTGCATCTTGAGCAATTGTTGTAGATAAAGATGTACCTGGTGGGACAACTTGAGCATTAATTTCAGTAGCAGAAGGTACTGGTTCATTTACTCGAGATTGTTCAAGGTGTTCATCAAACATTGGTTGAAATAACATCTCCAGCTCTTTGTCGGTTGGAGCGAGCCCTGTTTTGAGTTGTCCAGGGGTCATCATGATAGGCTCGGGTCCTGAACTGATCCGTACAGGAGCCATTGACTGATGCATCTCATCGAATGTGACGTGAATTGTTTCCATTAATCGACGAGTTCTCTTGTTGTAGATTCTATAGCCCTTCCTGCTAGGAGCATACCCAACGAAAATCCCAATGTCAGCTTTGGCTTGAAATTTTCCTAGATTTTCGCTATCATTTGCAGGATAGCACAGAGCACCAAATACTCGAAAGAATGTAAGATCAGGCTTTTTATCATGCACAAGCTCATAAGGTGTTTTGTTATGACGAGTATGAATTAGTGATCGGTTCTGGGTGTAACAAGCAGTGGCTACAGCTTCTGCCCATAGAAACATGGGAGCTTTCGAGAAGATCATCATTGTACGTGCTGCTTCCACCAGTGTACGATTACGTCTTTCAACAACTCCGTTTTGTTGAGGAGTTCTCGGAACAGACTTTTGATGAAATATGCCAACACCTTCATAGTATTCAGACATCACTTGGTTGACGAATTCCGTTCCGTTATCTGTGCGGATGAATCTGACTGTTTGTGAGGCCAACTGTTTTGCTTAAGAAAGTTGGTGAATAATCTGGTTTCATCCTTTGACCTCAAGAACTTTTACCCATGTGAATCTTGTATAGTACTCCACTTTGGGACCTATTATGTATTTCTTCCCTTTAATATCTGGACTCTCATAGGGACCACCGATCATGTTGATAAGGGTATGAGAACTTCATATTTGTATTTTCAGATTTTGGTCGGTGGGAGAACTTATTGCTTTTTCAGTTGACAGGCAGAGCAACGATGGTCCTTTCAAACTTCAGTCTTGGTGAGACCTCTTAACTAGATCACTTTTTGAGCAAGATCATTATCTTGCCGATGTTTAAATGGTTTAACGGAGGTACACGGTGCCAACGCGTCTAATGTTATCTAACCGATCTAAGACACCCGATGAAACGATACGATTGTCTTTTAATTTACCTCACCTGTCCGATTTCACAGCGGACGGTTACCCCCCATTATTCGGACTTTTTTCTACTACCTTCTATTTATGCGTTGCTCCCTATTTAGTAACTCACGATCCTTGCCCCCACTAACGATGCTGCCACAACATGATTTGGACTTTGGAAGCTTTGGACAGTTAGATTATCGGAGAAGACTTCATCATTTTCATCAATCGTATTTCGTGTACAATTTGGTGCCATGTACTACCGTTAAGGTTTTTTGTTTACCTCCTTACTAATCACTGAAACAAAGCATAGTATGCTTTCTGAATGCCTCCTCAAGATCAGAATCCAAATTGCCCTCAGAGAACAGATTGTGTCCAAAGTCCCTCCACGTGATGGGTTTAATAAATAATTTTCTTGAGATCACACTGTCCCCCATAAATAATCTCCATAACCTCCAATGATTGCTCTTAAGTGATCATTCCCGAATCTGACTGACTCCGATGAAACTTTTCCACAAATTTCCTGAGGCTTTGAACGTTCCCCGTTATAGGTTTTGAGCAGCCTGTGTCCAGGTACCTAGAGCATTGACCTGTAGACCCTGCATTGAAAACAGTCGAAGTTTGGGAGAGTTTGGAATTTTGGTTCCCAAATATGTTGGGGGGACCTGTTGGTTAGCAGATAGAGTAGAACATTTCACAGAAAGCTTAGTAAACTGGCATATTTCCCCTAAGGCAAATTTCTTTCCTGTGGGTCTCCATTGAGAACCACAATCAAGTTTTCCTAAGGTGAGTTTCTTTCCTGTGGGTCTCCATTGATAACCAATATAGCAAATAGTTTTCTCGTTAGCTTTTCCAAACCCGCGGGTCTTGGAAAAGTTATCAGACCAGTTTGCCTTTTGGGTTTCCAGATCTGCGTTGGTTGTTTAAACTGTTATCATAAACAGTTTGGTTTTTGGTTTCCAGATCTGCTTGGTCTTGTTCAAACTGTTATCAGACAGTTTGCTTTTTGGTTTCCAGATCTGTTTCTCTTTATTCAAGACAGTTCTAACGGTGGGGTAGCTTCACAGAATTCAAGGAATTATTAAAAACAAACATTCCAGACTTGCAGAGTTTAAGATTAGTATTCGAATTAATTACAAACCCGCTTAGAGCTAATGCTAGAATCAAACGATTTCACTTTTGTCAAACCTTAACTTATTTGTCCTAAGGCGTACTTGTTCTTCTCTATATTCTCCTTTCTTAGCAGGCAGGATCCTATTTTCTTTGGTATTGCTTCTAGGCCTAGACCGCTTGCTTCAGTGGAATCGTTTCATCCTGTAGAGGAAGCACCGGGATATTTTTTAGTGAACTCTCTAGTGCACTTTGTGTTTTCTTGTGCGTTATAGGAAGAAGTTCCTGGTTATCACTAAACGTAACTTGCTTTTTCCTAGTAACTGGGGGTGATGGGAGCCTTGTTATCTCGTTCATTGAAACTTTTTGGGCAAGTGCCAATCACACATTGTAACAATTCCTGAGATAACTTAGTGTATCGGCAAGCATAGTTAAGTGAACTATCCAGTGGTTTAACTACTCTAGCTTCCTCTACAATCTCCCTAACCGTTTCTACACTCTCCTTAAGATGGCTGATATCTGTTAAATGAGCACCTCCTAATTATTCTTCAAGGGGATGAGGGATGGGTTTAACGCCATGGCGTACATCGCTGGAGCAAGAACTTTTTGGTTTGGACATTAGTCACTAGTTAAATAGGCTCTTGCTTCGCAAATGAGCTTTCAGACTCTCAATCTCATCAACTATTGGTGAGATGTCTTTTCACTTGTGTGAGCACGATTGATCTTAATTGAGTCATACAATTCCTTGTAATGTTGTTTGACCTTTTCTAGTTCTACTCTATCGCAATCATTTTGTTCAATAAGAGCAGTGACATCTACAGCATTATAAGGCTCACGACTTCTGTCATTTACACTAGCGACTAGATCTTTCAAGTGTCGAATCACGTTATCTTTTTCTTTAATCTGATGCTCGAGATTCTTGATTTTAAAGAATGAGTTAAAATCAGGACGCTTCACTGTGAGGGTTTTGTGAAAATTTCATTGTCAAACTTTCTTGAAGATGGTGATACTTTAATTACAAATTTAGGGTATTCCTTTCAAGTTTTGAAATAAGTTTTGACTCCTCATGAAACTTTCGAACATGTTAGCTTCAAGATCTAGACGACGTGATTTTCTCCACATATACAGAGTTATTTGAGTCGATCAAGCATTTTCACAATCAGATTCTCATTTTCAGATGAGAAGGTTTTTTTTTTCAAATTTTAGCACATTGCTTGTCTACTAGTATTCTTGTATTGTCCATTTCGTTATTCATTGGAATCAAAATATTTCTTCCATTTCTTTAACTTCTTTTAAACGAGGGCTTTTTTGAACTCCAACAAAGGTTCTTTAAGAGTTTTGGGAAATGGGAATAACTTCAGTGAAGGGTAGGTAACATCTTTTTGTTTGCTCAAATCCTATTCTCCCCATCTATAAGACCTGATGGGTGTGATTCTAGTTTTGCATGTTTTGTCAAATTCCGTAAAAAGTTGTGTGAGTACATAAAAGTTTATTTTCACCTGACCTTTTAGTTGGAAGAATTCTGGGGGACAAGCTTAAAGGAGTATTGGGTGGATACAATGTCTATGCTGGAATTGGTTTTGGAGCTAGGTCTCAGCTTTTTTTTCCTGTTGTTGTCATCTATGGTCCAAAATATCTGTTCTGGGGTCAGATTTCTTTGGGGAGCAAAGGTTGCAAGAAGGTTCTCCTTCGAGTAATCTGGGGGGGGCAATCCTAACTTTATTTTCCACACATAGAGGGCTTTTTATTTTCTCAAGCATTCTTTTCCTAGTTATCTCAGAATATCTTACGGGGTATCCTTCTTGAGTCTTGTTAACAGGGCGTGCATGATTGGAAAGACTAATAATGACCATTTATTAGAGGGCTGGTTGAACTTGCTTTGACGGGTGAGACATTAAGGATTTTGTAGCTATTACTACCTTGTGCTTTTATCATAAAATGATTTTGGTTTGACACAAACACTGTGAACAGTTTGAACAGATGGATTCTGTTTGCTAATCTATCTTCAATTCTTATCTTTTAGGTCTTTATGTCCAAAAATTCTTCAAGGAATTTTTTCCTTTTGTTTTAAAATCTTTTTCAAGAGTGTTACTTCTTCTGTCTGTTGACTTTATATGGTCAACTGTAGAAACTAAGGAGTATTTGTGCTGAAGAGTTCAGATTTTAATGACGGTTTTCTTCTATTTCGGTTTTGGATAATTATTTCATTTGTTCATCAATTTTTCGTTCTCTATCAGTTAATTCAAACTTTGCCCGTTTTTCTATACTCCCGACCAGTTCCTTATATCTCGCAAGTTCAGAGGTCATGAGTCATTAACTTACCATGAGTGACTTATTTACTAATTACTTTGTACAACATGTCATGCATTTCATCAAAAATTGGAATTAGTGCATCCATTTCGTACAGATGATGCATTACATTGTACAACATGTTCTTCGTTGTCTTCCACATACTGATCTTCGGAATAATTTATTATCACTGTATTGTCAGCATTCAGAGTCAACAACGTAGTTGTATTGTACATGTTTTGCTCTTGTTTGCTAATCATGATACTATCCATCATGATCTACAAAGGCAGATATCTTGTACCTCATAATGGATTTATTAGAGTCGTATGATGGCCCGGGCTTCATCGTTTAGGGTGGATCTTCAGATGTGAGAATTGCCATGACTTGGTTTTGTGAAGTAGGGACCTCTCATAAACTTCACGTGCTCGATGCATCACATCATCTGCTTACAAAAATTTGGTCCACATGTAGTTGCCAATATCATTCTCCTATGTAATCATCCACAATCATCATAACTTGGTAAACATGTTCCCCTGCAAGAAACAACGGACTGTTCTTCATCCAGTACTGCTCACTCTTCCTGGGCTTGCATTAGTAAGCTCGTGCACTTGAAGTAGTCGGAATATCTTGAAGTCGCTTTGGTCCTTGGACCATTCACGTTGCTATGTACCCTAGTCCGTTACAGGTTGTAGCACGTGATGGGTTTCGCTTGACCAGGATAATCATCGCTCCTATGTTCTGAGCTCTACATTTCCCGTTACTCCATTTCCTCTTGCATTGTTTTCTGATATGGTCTTCCTGATTAAATGTTTTCCTTGATTAGTCGACACTGTTACTTCCACGGAATCTGAACAACAAACTTTCCGTCTTGTATCATGCTTTGTTCCTTGCATTAAATGAAGCTCTCTAAGTTGATGTTAGTTTTGAGGTAGATGTGATTTGGTTATACGATTGTGTAGAGAAGGGCAAGTGTGTGATAAACTTCAATCAAGGTTTTTCTGTTAAGCACTCCTGAGTCCAGTTGAAAGTTGTCAGAAGGATATGGTTCTGTTGAGGATTGAGGAGACTTGGATGATTGTGCTGGATACTGCGGAACTGAGGCGTCCGACACTAGTGCCAAAGGGATCATTATTTTGGTTTGACGAATATTTCCATCATAATTTGTTCTCATTAGGCATAATGCACCTCATGTTGCTTTAAGTAGGCATACAATTGATCACAGTTTGACTCTTTTCAAACCTCTGTGAAAGTTTGGACTTCAGTTAGCATCTACTTCCTCTCAGGCACATGTTGTTCACAAACTTAGAGTTGAGCTGCATCCTGGACATGGTCATTTTGATGTTTCTCATGTCATTAATGAGCTTTGTAAACCTAACATAGTATCCTTGAATGGTTTCTCCTTTGATTTGACAGAAGTGTTCAAATTCATCGTATAACTGAGATTCCCTGTCATCCTTTGTTAACTCAGAACCTTCCGTAATCATTTCACGTTTTCCCAAATGTCTTTAGCGTCAGTATTAGTGATTGATGACGTGGAGTAGATGTCCTTTGTATACCCTGAAGTAGGATATTGGTTGCACGAATGTCAGCTTTATACCTTTCCTTTTCTTCAGCCGACAGGTCTTTAAGGACTCTAGCACGTACTGGACCTTGTTGAACTTCACCCTCGGTTCCTCCAGTAATAAACCATTGTGGACCGTTCCCATTGAAATGGTCCTCCTTCTTTAATGGTCTTATTATTCTCCTCCATTAGCTTTCCTAGACAGTACAGACGTATACGTTGTTGCCAAGATTCAAAGTCTGTTCTATCAAGCATTGGTGGGCGTGTATCAGAACCGGCACACTAGATGTCTTCTTGCATACTAGACATCTTGTTGATTATTATATGATATGTTTTATCGATCATATGATTAGTGAGTGTCGTAACGTATTCGTGTTTTGTTTTATGTGATAATATATCCGAGTTGATATATTTCAAATTTCGAAGACAGAGCTCAACTCGCCGCCAAGGCTATCAAACCGCTGCGAAGCAAAATATCAAGCATACCGCCGGTGGTATTTTATGGCGCTCGCCAAAGTCAACTCGCTTGCCAAGCAACCCGCTGCGAAGAGTTAAGCAAACCGCCGCGAAGAATATTTTGATTCAAACCGCCGTAGAGTTTTCAAACCGCCTGAGTTTCCTTAAGAAATTTGTTATTTAAAATATTCAACCCGCTGATAACCTGTTCAAACCGTGTTAAGCAAACCGCTGCGTGTTAACAACTCGCCTCTTTGAGCAACTCGCCGCCTATTCAAACCGCTGGTAAGCAAACCGCTGCTTAGTAACCAACTCGCCGCTTGTGCCAACTCGCCTCTTAAGCAACCCGCCGTCCTTTTTGTGGTCAGCGGGTTTGGTAACCTTACTCAATAAATATAATATTTTTCACCAAACCGCCGTTGAAGAAATTTGCACAATCGCCACGAGAAACAACGACGTTTTTCACACAAAATCACCTATAAAATCACCCTTTTTGAACGGATTTTTTTTAGATTTTCTTTTGCACAACTCTAATCCCATAAGGTTTAATAGCAACTAGGTAACACCCAAATTCATCATTACAAACAACAAATTCGGAGATCTTTAAAAACGAGCTAGCACTTTCTTATGGCACATTTTCGAGCTAATCAAGCAAAAGCGCACATCCACGCATTATCCAATCTCCCATAAGCTCTTGATACCAATGTGGTTATATTCCTATATCATAACACTAGGGGTCGATTCTTGGATCTGGCTCAGTTTTAGAGAGAGAAACACTAGAGAGAGAATGTCCTAGAGAGGAGGGGGGGAAAGTGTATTCTTTTGTAAAAATGACATAAATGAACTAGCTGTCTCCTTCCAAAAGTTGGAAGAGACGTGTATATAGTATCTTACAATATTAACCGGGTATTAGTACCCGACTTAAAACCGAAAAACGTACTATTAACTATCAAACTACGAGCTATAATAAACAGTAAAATACACGGGGTGACCGAGTCTTTTTCTAATATCTAACAATATATATATATATATATATATATATATATATATAAGGAGGGCCAATCGGCCACTTTTGGGAAAAGAAAAGGGAAAAGAAAGAAAAAAAGAGTGTTAATTGGAAACAAATACTAATTAGGAATTATCTAAGATTTATATTGAGGCCTATAAATACAAAGTAAAATCCCTAACCCTCCCCCTTTGTAGAACCGGTTGACTAAAGAGAGAAAAGAGCAAAAAAAATTAGGGTTTTTGCTTTTTGTGAAGAAAACAAGTTCTAAGGTAAGTATTAATTAATCCTTGTTAATTATTAATCATTAATACATGTAATAATTACTATGATGGAATTAGGGTTTTATAAAATCTGTAAATTAATGATGTTTAGTCATATTGCAATGATTAGGGTTTAATTAAGATCATATGGGTGTATTCGTTAGAGTTTAGATCGCGTTAGAACTTAAATTAGAATAGGGCAAAATTTAGGGTTGTGTTGTTCGGCTGTTATCTCGATGATGGTAATAGCTTTGGTAAATTTTCTGGTGTCTATGATGTAGCTCAAAGAGTCTAGTTTCCAGAACATCTAGCCTCGAAGGTTTTTAAGGTCGGGAAGTCATTCAAATGTTGGTTACGAGAAAAGTTGTCAATGCAGTAAATTCGGGTCAGATTTAGGTCAGATTACGAGGTGTAAAACCCCCACTTAAAATTTGAATTAGGATTATCCAACCTACAAGAGTTTAGTTCTATGTGTCTATTAAAAATCCCCCAAATGAGAGCTTCTGATTTGGAGTCTAAGTATGGTTTTTAGGTCCAAACTTTTTAGTGTGCGATCAGATCCGAAACTGAGTAGTTAAAAGTTTGATTTTATTTGGGGCACTTAAGAGTGGAAATAAATTAGTGGAAAAATCATGGAGTTAGTAGACTCATGGTATTGAACCTGTGATTTTTGGTAAAATTTATAAAGCTCAGTAGGTATGGTTTAGAAAATGGTAAAGTGATGTTAAAATTCTGCACTTTCGGGTAAATTGTAAGACTTTGGAAAAGTGTGTAAACATGTTGGTTTTGGTTGGGCATGGTGTCGTGGTGACCCATGAGGGTAATTAAACACCTTATACATCCATCATATTATTGTTACATGGGCATAAGCAATTGGCTTGGTCGCATGTAACACGTGTTTGTTTTGATTGTTTAGATTTGTGCTAGTGTTTGTGGAAGCTGCAAAGCATCAGGTGAGTTTCATAGCCCATTTTTCTTATGTTTTCTTAGGGTGAAAATGATGCTATGAGTATTAAATGTTTTAGTTACTGTGATAATGTGTTTTAAATGAGGCTATGGGTTATACAGACTATTATAATGTTATGTGCTACTGATATTGTGATATGGATCGTGGGACAGTTACGTTCCTTGTTTGTTGATGACCTTGAGCGTGACCGTCTCAGAAATTGATGGATTGTTAGTATAGAGAGAGTGATCGGTCTCATTTTTTTTGGGGCTATAGATTGTTGATAGTGAGCGTGATCGTCTCATTGTTGTGGATCGTGGGACACGTTCCATTCCCTTGTTTGTGATGTTGAGCGTGACCGTCGCAAAAATGGTTTGGTGTGTTTGATGTTAGCTTGTATGATAGTTCGTTTATTGTCCTGCTATGCTCAATGTTTTTTTTCATCAGCACTATTGGTTTTTAGGGATTGTTAGGTGTGTCTTATAACCTATGACTCTCACCAACTTTTGTTGACGTTTTAAGCTCATTTTCAAGGTGTGCATCATGATGGATGTTCTAAGACTAGTGAACGTGGCTAGAGAAGAGAGGACCTTAGGTTGCATTGCGAGAGTTTCTCTCTTTATTTATGTTTGGCATTGTTTACGTTGATTATATATGTGTGGGTTTGTTGATATTGATTAGGTGTTGAATGTCTTTATATTGGTCGAGAACCTCCTTTTCATTTAAATAATAAGACGCCTTTGAATAATTCGCTTTTGTTTTGTGGTATTTCATTGACACTTTGTGTCTATGTTTTGTTTATTTCATGCATATTAGTTTCTCTATATAGACACCATTGTGTTGTGATGATATTCATTCTTGTTACGCCTCGTTTTCAGCTTGGCGGGGTGTGACACAACACGTACAATATTAGATTACATATCGAGCCCTGGTCCTTTCTAGCCTATTACGACGTATATTTAAGGAAATACCGAAGCTTCCTTGTTGAGTGACCGAGCGTCCTTGTTCGACTCAATATTTTGAGGATAACAACAGTCCATTCCAGATATATTCCGCCAGTAAGATAATATCCCCATCTATAATTCACGTCAGTAGCCACACCATAATGATTCTCCTGGTGCTTTCCTTGTTTAGGATCGTTTTACAAAGAGGTTGTTTGACATATGACGTTGATGTATTGTTCAATCCCGTCAGCAACACAATAAGAACACATGCCAAATCCATAATTTTTAAGGCAACCAATTCTAATAAAGTGAATGTGAAAGTCCTTATATTAACTCGTGTTTATTATGGAAATAGAACAAACTAAATATGGCAGCTAACATATAGTAATTATACTAATTTTCAATTGTATAATGGCTTTATTAATTATGTATCAAAGTATTACAAAGTGGTTATGCGACATACAACATGTTGATATGACAATGTAAGGATTATTTTGAACAAGTAAACTTCGATTTACAATATCAAGTTTACTAAGGAGAACTTTATAGTCACGCTGATTGGATCAGCTGGACGATCTTGTAAGTTCGTTAAAGTCGTAAATGCAACTATAGTAATGTCAACAATAAGTCGATGGCTACATTTACTACCAACAAACATTCCCTATTTATAGTGATACCGAAGGTATTGATCCCTTAGTGAGGGTGTTGAGACTTGTCAAGATATCCAGTTGGTGGAAGTACGTCTTGCATTGTAAATGGCATATCCATTCGCTGGAACATCTCACCCATACTTTTGTGAACAGTTCTGCCAACTGTTCATATTTTTCACTAGCTCGTACTAGGTGGACTTTAATTTGAAAGACTCTTTTGTCCCGCCATTTTGCTTTATCGAATTATCCTGCCTAAACTCACTTACAGATAAGAACCCCTCAAGTTAGTTGTTTATATCAAGAAATAAACAAAGATCATCAGGGTACTTGTCCCTTGACTCTCTTTATACACCTTCAAGTATTCATCTATATACCTCATGCTCGTATTCACATACCTGCTGACGAGTATGTCTATCAATTAATTTTTGACTTTCTTGACAATGTCTTTGTCTTGAATAGTTTGAGGTTGCTAGTTGAAGTTGTGCTTCTAGGTGAGTCACTACATGACCTCGCTAATGTTACCATCAACGACATAGGGACTAATTTTTCGTTTAATCTTAGCAGCGACAATTGGGCTATTAATTGGCCCTAACAAGTGGTTCTGACCGGACATCTCCCCTACATAATTGCGCACATGGGAATCCTGTGCATTGAGCATTACGACATTTGTAAGTTATGCTTCCTGACATTTCCAACAAACCTCGTGTTTATGTTGGGTTTTCTAATTATTTAACCATTAAATATATCTCGAGTACGCAATGGAAAGATTAAACACGTACAAAACTTATAATTAACAAGGGTTCAAGAACATGCGTACCTTTTAGCAATAAACAAAACGTCGCCTTGAATACACACATAAGTATAACACCACGCAGAACCACTAGGATTAAAAGTATGATCCCTCTAAGTCGACACACACAATACGTTCTTAGCAAGCAACGAGGTATGCTATTTAGTACTAGTAGTGTTACTAAACGATCACCTTTGTATTTTTTATTCATCAACAATACGAACAAAACCTTTCACGTATGTGGTATAAACCACAACAACCAAAACCCTAAAGGGTGTTCGGTTTGATCACACGCCAAGGGAAGAAAAACCGAAACCCCTAGAGGGTTTTGAGGTTTGGTCGAACACAAGGGAGAGACAAGAGAGATTTTTAAGGTTTTGGTAATTCAAGTTATAAGAGAAACAATAAACCAAAGCCCCTATTTATACACCTCTTAGCTTGGAGAGCAAGCAAACAATCCCACCTTCTCAAGGAGAGGGTTCGGCAGACACAAGGAAAAGAAGAGGGAAACCGCAACTTTCCTTTTCCCGGTTTTTACATATTAGTCCTTTAACTACTAACGAATAATATTTATTCTCGTTAAACTTTTAACGATCGTTTGTTAAATCACTAATTAATGTATTACTTTAATATATCAAAATTTTGTTTTACATATTAACGTGTGCATCCCCCTTAGGCTCGAATAGATTTCCAGACATATATTATTTATATTTAGACATATTCCAACAGCTCACACTTGGACATGTATAAATAATATAATAACATTGGTAAGCGTCTAGCAACACGCCAATGCTCCCAGAAATATCCGAGTGTGGTTTCATAAAGACACGGACAAATAATTTATGAATTTACAATCCCTTTGTTTCTGATACCGTGTTAAAATGGATATGGATCAATGTTATTCCATTATTTAACGATTCTGTTTTTCGTATATGTAACTAATCAAGATTACCGAAAATCAATGAGACATATCTACATGAGTTTTCAGGTACGGCCATGCACACATCTGATTAATTCTATGAGGGGCCCACTGGCATCATTCTTCAACTATTAAAGGAACAAATTCTATATTGACTACAAGTGTCAAGTCATCATGTTTCAAAATCACTTCTGAAATAACCCTTATTAGTTATCCATTTTCAGGATAACTTAGACTAGATCAAGAAAGATTATTCACATATGCAAGTCAAGTCTAAGGATTTTGTAAATAAAATCACTTACAAGATTTATTTAATGATGACGATCCATAAAGTAATATTCTTGTGTTGGGGAAATCCAATATTCATCTTATGAATATCATGTGAGTTTGGTGGACATGTCCTTAATATCTAAAATATCACCAATCACTCAGAATTGTCTTAATTTAACAATATTCCTATATTGTTAATCGACAATGGATTAATTTAGAATAATAAATATTATTCACGGATTAAACATGCAAATATAGGACACAATTCAAGATAAAAATAACAAAATACCAAGTATCATTATCATAAAATAAATTGTTCAAACATCCCTTATCCAAATACTAAACACAGATCTACATGAAACTACTAGCTAAACGAAGTCCCATGCTCCTAGCATGTTGAGTAAGCTTTCCTTTAGGTAAAGCCTTCGTAAAAGGATTTAGCCCCGATGTATCTGTGGTGAACTGTTAAGAATCTTATTTCGCCCATTCAATACTCTCGCGGAACATAATGAAATCTCCTATGGTAGTGTCTGGTGCCTTTCTGAACCCCCGGTTCGTTGGCAAAATGAAGTGGGACTGAATTATCGCAAAACATCTTAATAGGCTCGTTTATTGTTGGTACTATACCAAGCCCTAAAATAAACTTCCTAATCCAAACAGCTTCCATCGCAGCTTCCGAAGCAGCTATGTATTCAGCCTCTGTAGCATACATTGCAGTAGTACTTTGCTTGGAGCTTTTCCAGTCCACTGTGCCTCCATTCAAAATGAAGACATATCCTGTCTGAGATTTTGTATCATCTCTATCGGTCTTAAATCTCGCATCGCAATAGCAATCAACTTGAAGTTCAGCTTTCGGGTTTCCACCATAAGCCAAGAACATATCTTTAGTATTTCTTAATACTTAAGAATAATTTTTACAGCAGTCCAATGAGGTTCACCAGGATTATGTTGAAACCGGTTTGTTATATTTTGCACGAACGCAACATCAGGTCTAGTGCATCTCACTGCATACATAATGGATCCCACAGCCGAAGCATAAGGTACATTTTGGATACGCTTCACCTCTTCAGGTGTTGAAGCACCTTGTGTTTTATTCAAGCCAGGTCTTTCTTGCATGGGGATATGACTACGTTTGGAATTATCCATTCTATAAATGTTGCTTCCCACAAATCTTTCATAGCAAAACACCTTCAAGATAATCCTTTACACTTTGTAAACTTGGAATGTGATTTCCCATGATGATTATGTCATCACATACAAGATGAGGAATGTAACATACTCCCCACGACCATGTTGATAAACACACGACTCATCAAGATATTGACAAAACCAAACTGTTTGATTTCCTCATCAAATCTATTATATTCAGCTTCTTGATAGCTTGATTAAAACATAAATTTATCTTAAAGTTTTGCATACCTTTCTAGGATGATTAGGATCAACAAAACCTTCAGGTTGTACCATATAAATGTCTTCATCAAGATAACCATTTAAGAAGGCAGTTTTGACATCCATTTTCCATATCTCATAATCATAGAACGCCGCTATAGATATAAGAATCCTAATAGCTCTAATGTCAACGACGGGTGAGAACGTTTCTTCATAATCAACCCCAAAGAGTTGAGTATAACCCTTTGCTACAAGATGAGCTTTATAGGTGTGTACAATGCCATCTATGTCAGTCTTTTTATTAAAAATCCACTTACTCCCAACAGTCTTACAATTTGGAGGAAGATCGACCAAGACCCATACCATATTGTCTATCATGGATTGCATTTCCGTATTCATAGCATCGATCCACTTATTAGATTCTGAATCTAACATAGTAGCTTTATAGCTAGTGGGTTCATTAAAATCCCCTAGACTATGCTCATCCGCCTCTACATTTAGACATAAACGATTTGGAGCTCGATGTGTCCTTTCGACCTACGAATCAGAAATCACTTCCTCTTGGGTGTTCAAAACCTTCAACATCCCAATAGGAATTTTGCTAGTAAATTCAGAGGTGGTGTATCATCACATTGAATGTTTTTCAAGATCTATGGCCTCCCACTACTCTTTGAGTTAATGTAGATTTTTTCTAAAAACTCAGCATACATCACAACAACTATTTGTTTTCATGTGGGAAGTATAAATAGTAACCCATAGTTTCCTTTTGGGTATCCTAATAAAGATACACTTAATAGATCTTTGTTAGAGTTTGTCAGGCGTATCTCGCTTCACAAGCGCCTTACATCCCCAGACCTTTAAGTAAGACAAGTTTGGAACTTTTCCATACCATAATTCATATGGAGTCTTATCAACCTTCTTGGTTGGAACCATATTAAGAATGTGTGTTGCAGACTCTAGAGCATAATCCCAAAAGGATAACGGCAGATATAACAACCCATAATTTTCATCAATATAACTATCCATCTATTAGATTAGATGCACTGTAATATACAACCTTCGTACATGGATTTTTTTGTTCATTATGCAACGTAACTTGCATCTTTAAAGTGAACGAGCTCACGCAACCTACTTATGTCATCTATACCTATGTTTATATTATGTAAACATCCTTATATGTCAAGTCAATGATCTAATATCATTTTTACCAAGTACATTATCTATTTAACGTGGTTTTCTCAACGTTAATACCAAATGAGCTTTAACCATTAACGTTTAGGTCAAAACCCTAATTTTATGTAATGTACACATTCAAAGTGAATGTATAAGCAAACAAGGCAAGTGTACACGTAATCTATGCATAAAATTCAAATATGAATTCCCTCCAAAATAATGTACAAACCCTTTAATGTACAATGTACAAGTAAGTAATGCACGAATTCAAAATAAGCTATTTACCACCATTTTTCCTAAGGAATTCGTACAAACTAATCAACACAAGGTACAAGCATTCTATGCATGACATTTACATTATATCTCCTTCTCTTTTCAAGCAATGTACACGAATTAAAACCCTAAAACCCTAACCCTTACTAGAATTGAACTCGCGCCCCTTTTTCTTCATTTCTACCCATTTTTAAACTTAAACCACTAACCTAGCACCTCTATGACTAAGCTACTTCAGCCACAAGCACCTTACAAGCACCTCTCTTACATTTCTTGGCCACCAAGTTGCTACATCACCCCCTTGTTGTCCCATTTCAGTCGCGGCACCTCACCCCCTCCACAACCCATCCACCTTTCTATCCTACACTCCTAGCCCATAATACTTACCCTCATAGCCTCTCTTAGTCAACACCTTCAAGAGTTAGCCACCTTTCATTGCTAAAACTTACTCTCCATGGTATTTTTGCACTATAAATAGGCGCACCATTTCACCATTCAATCTCACACCTCAATTCTTATATCACACTCTCAAATGAAGTTCCAAGGAAGCTAAGAAAAATCAAGAGAAGCCACAAGACCACGAACGAAGCCAAGAAGCCAAGAAACGAAGCCTTGCAAGTTGAATTCTAGGCGTACAAGTACAAAACCACCACTTCGACCCATTTTCAAAAGCCATAAGCCAAATCCAGGTTCTGTAAGCTTGTTTTCTGTTTTAAATATTTAATAAGGTCCTTATAATCATGTTTATACTCTTTTTAAAAGATTAGAGCTCAAAACCTATGCGTGTTCCATTTCTAAAACCAAACGAGCCTAATGAAACCCTAATTATTAGTTTTCTTTTAATCCATAAGCTAAACTCATAAGTTGTTGTTATAAGCTATCCCAACAAGCTTATTAATCATTTCTATAAACATTTTACAAAGTATTAAAAGCTTAAACCCATTGGATTAATATTTTCGAAACCCAATGACCCATTTTTGGTCAATTAAGCTCGTAAACCTTTTTCATAAGCTATAAGCTTGTAAAAGCTATTTGTCTTAACTTATTTTAGCTTATTATGATAAGATATAACCTGAAAATCACTTTCTATATTGAAAAAATTCCTTATTATGGATTTTGACTAGTTTTGCAAATGTTTTCATGCTAAGGGTTATATATGGTTACCTTTTGGAAATTATTAACTGCAAGGGCCATTTTTGTCATTTTATTAAAGTTATAACCACAAGGGCCTGTTTTGCCAAGTTCTAAAGTTAAAGGTTTAATCATATAATACTTTATATATAAAGGACTAAACTTGTAAAAGTTTATAAATCAAGCGTATATATTGCCATTTTTGCAAACTTAAAAATATAAAATATAATAGTTTTATACAAATTATAAAAATATATATTAATGTCATAAGACTCGTTGATTTTGTTAAAACCCGACACATTTGTCATTATTAATCATCGATCGACGCATTATAAATCAATTACGTTATATATTTAACGTAACTTATCATCAACTAGCTTTTTAAGAAACTTAAAATCTTATCATATCACGATACTAAGGAGTTTGATGTGAAGGGTTCCATTTGGGTATTTGTTTTGACGAGTTTGTTGGGTTTACGATTTAAAGTGCCTTGGCTCCTCAAACAATACTGCGTGGCCTCTGAATTATGATAGCCCGAACAGTGATACAATATTTCCATAATAAATCCAATCAAAATGATATTTCATTATGACATAAAACATATCCAAACAAACTAAGACTTGACATATTACCCCAGGTTGCGTGACGAAGCCGTTACTTTCATTTCATATACTTTTGCCATCGATCAGATTTCCCTATACCGTTAAGGTGAGTTCATAGCCTCGCATTTCAATCTTTTAAATGTTTTATAAACCCGCGAGGGGGATACATGCTATAAACCATGAATATAAGTGTTCTCCAACTGTATGCTTTCCTGATATATTATTGCATCTGTTGTCTAAGTCCCTATATGCCAAAAGACCCCACCACCATGGACCATTAATCACTTGCGAGTGAACGCGAATATTGTGGATAGACCTATCGGGATTGACGAATCCCATTTATGTTAGCCGGATAGGTAACCAAACGCACTATATTTGAATTTAATAAGTATATGGCAATTACCTACACCGGAGGCCATTATCATTATATATATCATTATTGATATATACACAAGTCAGTTTGTGTGCCATAAGCTTAGACGCAATAATACACTATTAATACTATTTTCTATAATAATTGTACTCATTGCAATTATTACACGTATGGGCATATAACAACATAACCCACTGCCTATGATGACTTGTATTCACACTATTTATCATAAACCTATGAATTTCACTCAACCTTTGTGTTGACTTTTTAGCATGTTTATCTCAGGTAATTGAGCAACCATGGCACGAAGTGGCACATACTTGAAGATGACTAAACTGTTATCATTCAAACTTTATGTTTTTATATTTCGGGACCTGTCCTTTTGTAAAACTCTGATGAATAAATGAATGGTAACAAAATTTTCCAAAAACGTCTCTTTTGAGTCATTTTCTATGATTATGACTGTTGTACTATGAAATAATACCCCAGATTAGCTTCCGCTGCTATATGTAAAAATAGGGGTGTTACAGATTGGTATCAGCGCCATGGTTATAGAGAACAAGGTTAAAACCTTAACTATAACTACTTTTCTTCTTCTAGCCAAGAAAGTCCTCTCTGTAACTTCATTTCCCGAATAGTATGTAAAGATACATAACTACTATATTATTACATAAATAACTTATGTTATTTACACTGGGTTGTTACACAGTTATGTCTTCATCCAACCACCCTATTATCGTCCCATCCGATTCCGATATTGAGGATGCTTTTTCCTCTACAAATATTCTAGACTATTTCCTAGCCACATCGGGAAACACTTCTCCTGACTCTTCAAATGATTTAACTAAGTATCTTTTGGCCATACTAGTCTTCTCACCTTTAAATAATGATCAGTATATGGAAATCATGCAAGCATATGATGCTACTGATAATGAATTACCTATTCCTTCACTTCAAGCTCCCATTGCTCCACCAACTATTGTATCACTATCACCAATGTTTGATTCCCAAGATTTCTTTTCTCCCGAGGAAATTTCACCTAAAGACATTGAGACTCCTGTTGAATCACCCATTCCAATATCTCCATTTTCATCACTAGGATCTTCATCACCAGTTAGGTCAACTACACCACTACCAGACTATCCTTTGATAAGTCTATCTTCGCAGAGTTAGATAACTCATTATGGATTATACCGCGACCACTAGGAAGTGAACCAGACCCCGAGGAACCTAATGAGTCAGATGCTTGTGAAAGTATTCATCTCTGGAAATGATCATTGAGAATATCCAAGTTTGTCATCAAGGGTCTTCTCAACGAGATTCAAGAACTCAAAAACAACAAGGGAGAACCATCAGATTAGATTTGTGTCATTTACAGCTTTCTAGAATCCAACCACTAGATGTATGGTATAAATAATGACACTTGTCAAATTTTGTTATGTAAATTATATAGACAAGTTATTTATACAAATGATGATTCCGTTATACCTCGTTGTTTCATAATACCAATTGTGTATGTCGAGGCTGTCTATCCTATATCCTGTAGTATGATGACTCATATCTTTATCCAAGATTACTATGATTCTTTTACTATCCGATTTTCTTAAACCTTTAAACACTAAGCCCCCTATTGGATCACCCTCTCCATTATCTCCGTGTCTATCTTTGGAAGCCTTAAAATTCCAAAATTTTCTGTTGTATCCTATAATGTAATACCAAAGGATGTGTAATACTTTATTAGAACTTGTATCAAAATAAAGTCTACTTGAGGAAATTCAGCAAGATGTGTTTGTTGATTAACTATGGAGACAGTATATTCAATTTGAGGAAC
This sequence comes from Tanacetum coccineum, assembly GCA_026074375.1. Classification (NCBI taxonomy): domain Eukaryota; kingdom Viridiplantae; phylum Streptophyta; class Magnoliopsida; order Asterales; family Asteraceae; genus Tanacetum; species Tanacetum coccineum. The sequence continues at coordinate 19,440 of BQNB010001822.1, read as the reverse complement.
AGATTATGGTTGTGGACAAGCCTTTTGGTAAACTATGGATGAGTAAGCATTTGGATATGGTGCTGTCAGATAAGTAATTGCACGAGGTGTGGATGAATAAGTAGTTGAGTAATGTTGTGTGGGATGAATTGATCCATATTGAGGAGACTGAGATGGTGAAAACTGAGATGGTTGAGGATAAGGTGGTGAAAACTATTGTAGAAACTGTGGATTGTTGTATGAAGATTGATAAGTGTTGAATTGAGATGGTGTCATCGGATAGTTAGCAACTAGTGCAAGTGGATCTTGATTGCGTTCACGCATAATTCGAACTCATTTGTTTAGAGTTCGAGTTGTTGAAGATATGCATGAAGCTGATCAAAGTTGGTAGTATGCAAATCTTTTACAAGCTTGACATCAGTCACAAACTTACTCCATTAAGGTGGAAGACTGTTTAAGAACTTGGTATTAACTTGAAATTGCTCCAGTTTCATGTTGTAAATGTTCATGTCATTGATCTGAGTAAATCTCAAGTAATACTGATGAAGTGATTCCCCCTTGATGTGAGCAAACTTATCAAATGCATCATACAGTTTACACTCCCTTTCCTGCTTTGTCAATGAGGTACCTTGCATTAGTAGTTGAATTCTTTCCCATAGATCCCTGGCAACTCTGTGGTGATTAACAAGTGAATAGATATCAGATGGTAGACCTTGAAGAATGATATTAGTAGGCCTTCATATCATATATTAACTGAAAAATATTTTTTTTTCCTCTGTACAGACAATTCAGCATATTTCTTTGTCTTGGTCACCCCATTTTCTTTAATCGTAGGCCAAATGAGTGGACCGTGTTCAACTGATTCAAGTATCATTCTTCTGTGCTCTCTATTTTGCATGTATAATTCCATTATACTTTTCTAAGAATTATACAAGTCTTTGTCCAACATTGGTGGACGAATTGCAGCAACAGAGAGTATCATGTACTCAGCATGGGTATTCTTTGTCCAATTGGAATCATGAATCCATTATGATTGAATTGAGAAAAATAACCTTTTGTGATCATTCAGTGATTAGAGGTTGTTGTGTTAAATTGATGTTTGTTTTAAGTGAATGAGTCTTAAGATTACATAGGGTTTTATAATTCTTGATAAAACTGAGAAAATAATTGAATTCTTTACGGGATTTTATGAATCACAGAAAAAACCGTATAAATATCCATGGCAATAAGGTATAAATCTCCTAAGGTAAGATTATAAATCACCCAAGTGTAATGTATAAATCTCCCTAAGAAAGATGTATAAATCGTCGGTTAAAATACAAGTATAAATCGTCAGATTTAATGAAGGTATAAATCGCTGGATTCTAGTGACGTATAAATCGCTGGATTTCACTCACGTATAAATCGCTGGATTTGACCACGTATAAATCGCTAGATTAGAAAGACGTATAAATCGCCAGAACTACACACGTATAAATCGTCGAATCCAAAACGTAATAAATCGGTTGACTTTTGAAACACGTAAAAATCGCCGAAAAAAAAACTACACACGTATAAATCGCGATAACCCAAACGTATAAATCGCTGAATTCAACACGTATAAATCGCCAGAATCAAACACATATAAATCGCCATTTTCAACAACGCATAAATCGCTGAATTCAATACGTATAAATCGCCGAATTCAAACAATGTGTATAAAAAGCCATCATCAAACACTTTAAATCACTTAAAAACACAATTTTTGATGTTTTTACTTGAATTCACTTGTACTTCTTGCTATTATAAGAACTAAGGAGAACCTTAAAAACACAAACTTTTATGAATATTAACACAAAAATTTGTAAAATCAAGATTCTTGTACCCAAAATCCTTTTTCGAACCAAAACCAACAAAAAGATGAAGATTTTTAAGTTTTTTCAAAGTTTTTCTTGTACAACTAGCCTATACTAAGATAAATAAACAAGAAAGTACTAATCTTTATGGTATTAGAACACACAAAAGATGAAATCTTTTGTATAGAGTTTGAACCAAACGCACACAATAAACAAGAAATAAAAACGCACACAAAACTAAACTATATCACCCATGGCTCTTGATACCAATTGTAGAATATTGGTATATCTAATCTCACACACAAATGAATGAAGAACTAGAGACAGAAAGGAGGGATGTACACTTCTAGAGAGATAAAGAAAAAAGGAAATATTAGATTAGAGAAAAAAATGAAGAAATGAACAACCAACCCTCTCCAAGGTGTGGAGAGAGGTATATATACCCTAGAGTGGCCGGCCATATGGACCCTTAGTGGGTTCATTATGGGCTTTGGGCTTACTAGACTATTTAGTTCTAAACATGCTAACGAGCTATCTATCGTATAATGGAAGTGACCGATTACTTTTCGTGGATCCTAACAAAGATTAACGTTTACATTTTCAATTTTTGGACTCAAATTCAACTAGCCCGCCAAATATTTGGCTTAAGAGAAAATGGTGCCAAGGGACGGTGTGGTGGTGCGGTATTGGCGGCGCCAAACCGACCTCCACGTTATCTTTGGCGCCGGGAAATGTTACCACACTGGATGCTCTATATGATAAAAATAGTAGAAACTTCAGACAAAGAAACTATTATTTGAAAAATATTATAATGTTAACGTGTAAGTATATTGAAGCATGAATAATTGTAAATATATATACTAGTTACCACTTTGTGCATGCATAGGGTGTCGGGGTGTACACATAAATCAAATTTATTTTAAAGTTTTAGTTTGATATACGAATATATAAAAAATTAGTTTAATATCCTGTATTTGTGATTTAGTAAGGGTGTTAATCGGGTAAGGTCAACACAAGTTGAGGATAAAAAGCATACCCGAATCTGACCCTATTAAGAGGTCGGGTTAGTCGAGTTCAGATCAACTTGAGTCGGGTCGCACGAGTGTGTTCGGGTCTGTTCAACTCGTGTATGGGTATGGCCCATTTAAGAATTTTTATATTTTTTAGGTCATTACAAGAAAAGGGGGATTTTAGGACCTTTCTCTAGGACCCTTTTTTCAATGGGTCGTATAATAATAAAAATTTAAAAACCTTTTATTTGGACCAATTCAATATTAGTCTTATTAATAGTGAATTTACTAGTACCCTATTTTATTTATACGTGGATCTTATTAAGTTAATTTGTAGGAAACTTTTTAGTAAGGTCTCCTTATGATATAACATAATAGGACATTTGATATAAAAGTCCTATTATAATACATCTTATAGGACGCTTCTTCTGTTTGGTCTTAGTAGAATATAATTTTTTTGGGTAAAGGATTTCCCCGGTAAATTTTATTACTCCAAAAAACATTTAAGTTCAAAGGATGAGGGTGAGTCCCACATCCCCGCCTGTTACATAGGCAAAACTACTTCCTTATAAGAAGAAACACAAAGTGACGAGACTACAAAAGAAACAAGAAACTATTTCTTCCTACGACCTCGAACTCTGATATCTAAATTATCGCATATATCTTGAATCTTGTCAGGACTGACCTTTATACATATCATCATCGTATGGGTCTTCATCATAGTCACCATTATCATAAGAATCCTTCCATTGTTCTAGCAGACTTTTAGTGCCAAAACCAACCTTTTCTGAAGCCATAGAACAAGCCATATCATTATCAAGTGATTCAACCTCATCGTCACTATCATGATCACCCAGATAATTAACCTTCTTCTGAGGTTTACCATCATCATCCACAAGAGTAACTTTTCCATCAATAATTAGCTTTTCAAGCTTCTAATTTTATCAACAATAGATAGTGCTAGTACTACTAGTTTCAACGTTCCAAATCGAGGAGCCATTAAAATTGGCCTTGTCACTAGCCAAATTTAAAAACCCCCATTGGTACCCGATTCCCTATAATTTTCAACCAAATTAAGCACATCAAATGGGTTTGAATTACTAACCTCTTTAGTAGGCTCCACACCTGATAAAAGAACAATCTATACTAAAACGTAAACCGAAACTCGACTTATGTCATAATATTGTCCCAACTCAACTCGTGGGCATCAAATTCCTTATTGTAATCATAAACAACACATTAGTTTAGTGATATAAAGATATGTTGACGGAAAGTGTGTGGATCAACCTGTCCCGACCCAGTTCTACCAGTTACCAGACCTGCCCATCTTGCATACTTTTCTATTGTATCGCTTAAAATTGTGTGTAGGATCCCGTAATCACTTCATAACATATAACATACACGAATCGAACTAGAAAAGAGAAAGAGAGTGAGTTGAACTTTTAGAGAGAGGAGAGAGAATTGAGAGAGAAAAGAGAAATGAATTTATTTAGAAATGAAACAACTTGCTTTTTCTAAATAAGAAAAAGCTTATATACCTCGTCGCGTTAAATGACGCGCGGGATATTTAACTAAGACCCGGGCTCGGGTTTTGCTTGGGATTAAACCCGAAACATATACAATATTAGATTAACTATCGAGCCCGATTCCCGATACTTTCCTATTACAACGTTAACTAATTAAAGACCGAAGCTCCATCGTAGAGTGACCGAACTTCCTTGTTCGACTCAATAAATTGAGGCTAACAATCTCCCCCGAAGTGAGGTCTTGAACACGGGAACGAGCTTCCTTTATTGACTCAATAAAATTGAGGCTAACAATCTCCCCCGAAGAGTTTCTTTTTCTTTGTTCTTTGTTCTTTGTTGTAGGCTTGTTCCTTCATGCTTTGCGATCTTGACTTTGAGCCTTTGTCATTGTCTTTATCGTTTATGCCATCTTGCGATCTTGTGTCTTTGACCAACATTCTCATACTATGCCTTATCTTGAAAGCTTCAAATCAGAGTTAGCGGAAGTCTTTGTCTTTAAATCTTGAGCTTTCATGATTGATTGTCTTTGTAGAATGAGCATGAATATGTGGTAATGAATCGACTTTGGTTGATTGGGATACCGTCACCACCGTTTTAACCTGCAGGTTTACGTTAGTGATAATCAAGAAAATTGATTTGAAAATCAATCGACGTGTTACTTGTAAAAGCGTTTTTGTAACACATCGGGAGTTTTAATCTTTTTATCAAAATTCATCAACCGTCAATTCATTTACTGGAATAAAAACCCCAAATTGATAATCCAGTTGTTTACAAGTTTGATTATATAGAATCTCGCAAGTCACCTACCAGAGTTGTTTGATTGCTGCTCAAGCAGGATTTCCATTCTTCATTGTCGAATACATTTGTATCTACTCGGATGGTCTGGCAAATATCACAATTATTATTACGTAGGACTATTCCTGTTATCAGCTTTGTGAAACTGATGATGTTCAACAAGTGTTTGAAAATGGAATGTGTCCTAAAGGATTTAGGATTGATCTCTTGGCTTAGACTCGATTAAATGCATTTTGGTTTTAGTACTCGGAGTGCTTGGTGCAGATTTGCCACCTATCATATCAACAATCTCGGAGAGTGATGTCAATTGATAACGTGTGTATCTCCGTGACAAAATGAGACAAGTTTCGGTAAGAGAAAACTCGAATGGCTGGGGAAGGGTTGTGCTTGCATCACTGGGTACATGTTGTCGTTTTCAATGTCAGCAATAACGTGTGATTCTGACAGGCATATGTATTGAGGTGACCCCCCCCCCCCCCCCCCCCCCCCTGGGGGTGTTACCCCCCCCCCCCCCCCCCCTCCACGGTTTCTGCCTTAAGTTGTGTGGAGGGCTTCTTTCTTTAGACCCTTTATCCATACATTTCTTTTTAATTCTTCAACGCCTTCAATGCTTACCAGGACGTCATTACTAACACCTTGTTGTAATTGTTCCAGTGTTAGCTCAATCTTAGTCGGCATTATTCCCATATACATTCATCTCCAATCATACCTAAGGACTGCTATTTCTAACTTTGGATTATCCTTGGGTAGATCCTCCGGTTCTGGTTGGATCATAGGATTGATTCCTAACCTAACCACCTTATGACTTCAGAATCGTCATGAAATTAAGATGTTGTTGGGTATAAGATCGAACCATAAAACCTTTTCTTCAGCACATTGAGTCGAATAGATCATATTTTAGTTACATTTTCTCCCCTTATTTTAAATAGTAAACACTTAGTTTTTGAAATACCTTGTGATTAAAATATGTCTTGAAAAATCTGTGGGAGAAAATATGGTCAGCATGAATGGTTAGGAATATTTTGATAATGTTTTTGTATACATAAGATTGGGTCGTTGATGATGTATCCAAGAACATTAAAACTTTGTTTTTCAAAAAACTCCCCCTCAAAAATAGGACCAATTGAAAAATTGTTGTCTTTTGAAAACATTGTGAGGGTTGGAGTGTTGAACACACAATTTTGAAAGATTATGAATTGTCATCGAGAAATTCTTGAAAAATTGTGTTCAACTTTTTGAAAAACCAAATGTTAGAGGACTTATCTTCTAACGCTAAGGGTAAGCGCACTGAAACGTACACTATCCTTTTTCTTGAGCTAAAAACATTGAATGTCTTGTAAGAACAGCTCAAGACCGAGAAACGTTAATTTTCTCGTTGAGAGGATAAGTTATAAACCTTTCTTTATTTGAAGTCCGGGTTATGTACTAACATTTGCACATAAGCCATTTAGAAAATTAGAAATGACATGTTTTAAAACTATTTGCAACTCTCGTTCGAACTTCATTTACACACCCGTGTCAATGTTAATCGACATTTCTAAGCACGTAAATGTTATCGATTCCAAGAGACATGTCAAGAAGAATCTTTTTGAAAATTTTCTGATTTTCTGATTTTCTGATTTTGTATTTATTTACCTGTTGTCCTTAGCATTGCTAGAGGAACAACTTTTGGAACCAGCTTTGAACTTGACTGTTCATTGCTGTGGTCTTGAATTCCGAGTTCTGAACGGTTATGATCAGAAGTCATTTGATTAAGAACGAGGCTTGAACTGATGTGAACATACGTCATTTTAACATTGAGGAACAGGGCCTGAAGTGTTATTTTCAGCAGACGCCATTTGTCCTTAAGGAACGAGGCCTGAAGAGACATTTTCAACAGGACTCTATTTATTTAATTTGTCGTTGTGGCGCGAGGTCTGAACTGTTGTGGATCAGACTTCATTTCTTTGTTTCTTTAACTTGATATGAATGGATCAACTATTAAGCGGTTGTTTCTTGTTGTAAAAACGATATCCTTTCGGACTGAGTAGAATATCCCACCATGTCACCATGGATCCCCTTTTTCTTTAATCTTATCCAAAATTTTCCCCATCTTAGTTATGTAACAAATGCAACCAATGTGTGAGATGTTTTATTAAAGGTTTCCTGTCATTAATGATGTGATACGCCTTTTTCCATGAGTCGATATGATGATTGATCTGTTCTGAGTATAGCATGCGGTTGCAACTGCTTCAGCCCAAAATGATAATGGAAGCTTAGAAGCTGATATGGCTTCGTTTTTCGTGCAGCCTCAACAAGTAATTTTCTGCGATATTAAATGAGTGCGGTTTTTCGTCTTTCGACAACGTCGTTCTATTCAGGTGTTCGAGGAGTGGAAGTCTGATGTTCAATGCCTTCTTCTTTGAAATAAGCATGGAGTGTCTTGTTCAAGAACTCTGTGCTCTGTCAAGTTAGGCGTAATTACTTGAGCTTGAAGATTGCGTTTGCTGAATCATCGTGAGAAAATCTTTGAGAACTTCTGGTGTTTCATCCTATGGATGTTGGAAAAAGAGTCCAAGTGGTATCTTGGAATAGTCATCAAACAATTTACCAGAATATATTTTTTCCCATTTATGCTTGAACCCCGCATTGGACCCACACAAGTCCATGTGAAGCAAATTCAGCCTTCCTTTGGAACTTGGAACAACTTTTGACTTAAATGAGCTTCTTTTTGCTTTACTCATTTCACAAGACGAACAAAGTTGATCCTTGACATATGTCAACTTAGGTAAGCCTGTCACAATATCTTTCTTTGATAGTAAGGTGATGTAATCGAAGTTAAGATGAGAAAGTCTTCGATGCCATAACCATGCTTGAGTTGGTGAAGCTTTAGCCATGAAACAGATCGGAGTTGATGAAGTTGTTTCTTGAAGAGAAATTGTGTAGAGATCAGATCCACGATTACCAGTTAGTAAATCATTTCCCTGAAGATCTCTCACAAAACAAGTAGATTTCCTGAAAGCAACCTCCAAATCCGCATCACAGAATTGACCAACCGAGAAAAGATTGTGATTGAGGCCTTCGACGTAATAAACCCGTTTGATCGTGACATTTCCTTGAATCAGATCTCCATAACCAAGAATTGGAGCAAATTGATCATTTCCAAAACGAACTGTACCAGAAATTTCTCACAAAAATACACAAAAACATTGAGATTGCCCGTCATGTGCTTTGTGCATCCAGAGTCAACAATGAATAGGATGAGTTGTATAATCTGCAAGAGAATTAGAGGACGATGGAACGTTGGACAAATTGGATCCTAAGGAATTTGATATCTTCAAGACATTAGTAATCCTAGAAACAATGTCTATAGTGGGACTAATACTTGTTGATACATCATCTTTCCTGATCTTAGGCATCCATATCTTTTTGGTCCTAAGAGGCTTTTGTGTCCATTTATATCCTGATTGGACAATCTCTTAGCTATTCAAACATGTCCACTTCACTTGATTTGTATTCTCATACAACTCCTTATGGTAACTCTTGGATTTCTGAATAGTGGTATCTGATGCAACTGTTTTCTTATGGGGTGTTGCAACAGATTTGTTCGCTTTTCTCTTGGGTTTACTAGCACTATGAGGCACTACCTTAGGCTTCTTAGTTTTAGCGTTCACGTCATTCAAGTATCTAAAAACACAAGCATCATGATTAGAATTAAACACACATTTTCCGCATTCAGCACAAACAGTATTCACATTCAAAGTTTTAGATTTTGAACTGTCATTACACGCAGTTATAGACTTTGTTTTTTTAGAAATACTAGAAATCCTATGATGGTCTTCTACTTCCTTCTTTTTGAACTTCACTTGACTATTGTTTGGCACGACCTTATCTTTAACTTCATAGCACTTAAGCTGTGGTCTGCTAACACTAGTAGTGTGATTTACTCCTGAAGATTTAGACACGTGAGGATTAGTATTCCTAGAAGCATGAGGCAACTGCGGTTCTCTGATTTGTCGTTGTGTGGTAGTGCAATTTATACATCCTGGTTTAAGCTACGTTCGTGTTTTTTTGAACCGCTGGTTTCTATTATTGAGGCAATATTTGTTGAGTGATGGTTTAAACAAACCATCCGGGACACATTAGTTTTATTAAACGAATGTTTCGTTTGAAAACTTCTCATTTCAGGAGATTTGGAAAAAAGGAAGTCGGTTTTCCTAAAAACTGCTGTTTTGGAATCCGTTTGAGCATTTGGTGTCGATCAATAGATGGTTTTTATTACAACTGAGTTTTCCTCAGACTTTCCTTTTGTTTACCAGAATGAGTTTCTTTAACTTATTTATCACCATGTTCTTGTATCTGCATTTGAGCTTTTAAATCTTGTAATTTTGATATTGTTCACGTTTCATTTCGAAATACATTTGAAGCATTTTCTTTGCAAACTGGGTTGTTTTTCATTGTTCTTTATAATGTTGTAAAGAAAGTTCAAGAAGAAAGCTGAGTGTTTTTCAAAGTTTGGCAAAACTCTTTAAAAGCTCTATTAGGAACTTCAGTTATTAACAATTCAGTTTGTTTTGACAGCTTTTGTGTAGACATTCACATTTTGTTTATGAAGGATACAAAGCATTGTTAATTCAGCATAAGCATTTAAATTCAGACAGAGAATGCAAATAGAACATAATAAACATCTTTAGACACACACTCTTCAAGAATTAGATCATACACTATTTGAAAAAATCAGCCTTTTCAGATTCATAGTCGTCACTCTTTTTCATGGGATTAACGTCACTCATAATCTTTCTGCATTTCCGTTTTAAGTTCATGTTCAAAACGAAAGCTATCATTTTGTGATTTTATGGAAAGAGGCATTAATAAGGTTTTTGGCACGCGAAAACAACTACTAGTATGTTTAAGCCAAGTTTGATCAACAATTTCTCTAAATTGATTGATGTTAAATGTCATGTCGTTAAAAACTTGTCTACTTTTACTAATGGATTTCGAAACGGGTAGAAAGGCAATGTTTTTAGCAATGTTTGGTCTTGTTCTAACAAACGGTTTTCTCCACATTGTCTTCCTAACTTCTTTTGTGCGTTCCAACTGATAAAGATACTCCAGTGAGGGTGCTTTGAAAATTTCATAAAGACTATTTTGTTTTGTGTAATCATATGGTTTCACTATGTCTTTATTCAATTTTGATCTACTTTCGTTATCAAGAGTTATGGTCTATTCCCTTTCAGGGGCAAATTTGTTTGCAGGATCAGAAGTATCAAATGGGATCTCATACAAACAGGGTTTTTCAGATTGAGCTTTCTTGAGGTACCTAGGATTGGCAAAGGTTAGTCTACCATTATATGTCGCGCATTTGGGTGCTAACATATGAATGGTCTGAATTGACTGATTACGAGTATAAACAATTTCGTTCAAAAACTTTAACTGTTTGTCCATTTCAATCATTTTGTCAATATCTTTATCTTCCTTAACCTTTAAATCCGAAATGACCTTTGTGTTCTCTTTGAGATAACCTTCCAGTTGTGACTTTGTTAAAAGACTCTTTTTGACTAATTCATCGTGTTTCTGATTGAGAACTGAAATTTCATAGGCTTTAGTTTTCAAACCTTCTTTAATTTCAATGTCTTTTAAAGCTAATAGTCCTAGAGTTTCATTTAACTTTGTTTGAAGAATCTCATAATCAATCGTCCGGTCATTAAAGGCTTTGTACTTCTCAAACTCATTCTGTTTGTTCTGAAGTGCAATCAGACAACTATCCCGACAACTAATAGCCTCCCCCAAAGCACTATTAGTTTCATCAAGGTTAGTTTTGCACTTTTCCAATTCTTGAGTCAATGATGCGTTTGCTTTCTTTAATTGCTTTAAAATCGTTTTGTTTTCCTCCCTACCGTATCAAAGTTAAATTATCAATTAATTAGCAAGCCAGCACGCCTCATCAACAACATTTCCTGAGCATTTTGATCAACCTGATTATCATTAAGTATATTACATATATTTGATGAATCAGGATGACATTGCTTCATCCTTTTCAAAACATAAGTGTCGTTATGGATTCAGGTTGCTCAGAATGTCGTCTCACATTGTCATACACATTACTTTCATCATGTTTTTGTACCTGTTCCAATGGCTGACCCAGTAGAACTGGATTCTTCAGGTGAGACCTCCTGAATCTTTGCCATGTAGCTGTAATGTGCTTCCAATTCTCGTTTCAATCAATCCTCTTCATCTGTGTCCGTCTAGCCAAAAATGCATGCTCAAACTTGCAGAGAGGAACATCCTTGTTCAGCTTGTTTTGCACATCATCATCTTTTCCTTGTGATACGCGAAGTCTTTAACCCTCTTTGGCTATCACTGCATTCCTTTGCATAGGTGCCCTTAATCCCTGCAGTTAAAGCATTGTATCCCAGTCAGTTGAAAACACTACCTGACTGCCTCCTGTTTCCCTACCCCAGCAACTGTCATTGTCCTTTGATCCCCAAAGTGCCCTGACTGATTGTCATTGGTATAACTTGGTGTGGTATCTTTCATTCTTGTCCTGAAGTTTGAAGAAGTTCGAAGGTTTGTTGTTGTTAGGTTGTAGAGCTTTCTTGAAATACTTTGCAAGGAGTGCCGAAAATTCCTTATTGCATTCCTTGTCCCTCTGAGCTTGTTCAGGATCACTGTCTTCTTCAGAGACAGACTCAGATTGAGGTGTAATTGGTTTGGCGACCTCTTTGCCTTTGTGTCTGGTAGATGCACTTTGTCTTGTGGAAGATGATGTTGCATTTGATCTTTGAGGTTTTGGTGCTTGATAGTAAGTATCTGAATATGGTTAAGCAGCCGCAAGAGTGCTAATGATTTTCACTTTTGGCTATTCTCTCATCACGAATATCATTAAACCTCCATTCTGAAAACTGCTTGAGATAAGATCCAAATAGTCTGTGATATGAGATGGTGTCTATTTTCTCTGATTGCTTGACAAGCGTCACAAACCTTGACCATTCTGGTTGAAGCTGTTGAAGAAATTGAACATTCACTTGCATTATTGTAACTTGCAAGTTGTTCCTAGTCAATTCATTCATCAGTTTATAAAACCGTGAGTAATAAGACTCCATGATCCGTCCATCATCGAAGAAGTAAACTTCCCAAATTCCCAGAACAGATTGGTCTTTACATCTTGTACGTTCAACGATTCACCCTGTTGTAGCCTTTCAATGGCTATCCACATTTCATTTGCTGTGTTGCATGCATCAACAGTTGAATAGATTTCATCTCCAATACCAGTTAAAAGCAAGAAAATTGCTTCCTTTTCAGACTGAAAGTGTTCTTTGTTCTCTGGAGTCATGTTCAATACAGTTTCAATTGCTGTATGTTGTTGAATAAGTACACTTGTTGGCACGTAGGGACCATTAAGTATGCATTTTTTCAGTCCCTCACCATTATTTTTTGTGTCAATGTACCGTAGAAAACGTGATCTCCATTGTGAATATCTTCCTGGTCCAAGCATTGGAGGACGATCTTTTGACCCAGCTGCCATGATATTATTATGCATTTGACTATCTGTCGAGGATGTGTTGACTGGAGTAGACATGATGAATGAATGGTTATTAATTATGAAGTGTGAAAGATTTTGTTGATCTTAATAATATGATGTGATTGAAATTGTGGTTGTATGCAATTCACGTTCACGGGATTTTACTCGTCTATGATCAAAACCGACAAATGATTAACGGGATTTTACAAGATCACTAGATAACCGTGAATGAATGATCGTTGGTAGTTAATGGTTTGTTTGTTGTGAATGATTTGTGCAGTTTAAGTCCTTCTCGATGGTTTTGGTTTTGGTTTGTTTGGAATTCGGCGCAGTTGGATTATGAAAAAAAAAATTACCCTATTACCAAAATCTAAATTTGGCGTAAAAATAAGCTAAAAATGCTATAGAAAATTTTTTATTTTACTTAATTTTTCCCGAAAAAAAAGTCGCTAAAAAGGTGTCGACCGAAAAAAATTTTACCCTATTACCAAAATTTGAATTTGATGTAAAAATAAGTTAGAAAGGCTATATAAAAAATTACATATTACTCAACTTTTTCCGTAAAAAAGTGTCGCTAAAAAGGGTGTCGTCTGGATACTCTTTTTTTTTTTTTTAAATCAAACCGCTGCTGAAGTTACACAACTCGCCGCCTTCACTTAACCAAACCGCTGGCAATAAATATAAAGCAAACCGCCGCTTAATTGAGCAAACCGCTGTGACCTTTGACTCAAACCGCCGCCTAAATAATTTGCCAAACCGCCGTGTAGTTACACAACTCGCCGCCTGATTTTATAATCAAACCGCTGCTAGTTATGGCAACTCGCTGCCTAGTTTCCTTAACTCGCCGCCTAGAATATTTTAAACAACTCGCCGTGGGTTTTTATTTTAGGCAGAGTAACGTTTGAATTTGGACAATATTATAATCAACTCGCCTCCAACCTGTATAACTCGCCACGAAAGTTAGCAACTCGCCACTTAATAAGGCAAACCGCCACTGTTTTTATTGATTAAAATAATCAACTCGCCATTGACTGAGTCAACCCGCCTTTGACCTTTTTCCTAAAATTGTGGATATTGTCCCCTTAATCTGTCAACTCGCCGTGGAGAACACCAATAAAATAAACAACCCTCCACGATGAACTTAAGGACTAATTGAGCAAGATTAACCAAATAAGCTTTATAACCACGAATATAAGCTACAACCATACAATATTAAGTGTGTATAACAAGATTAAACACACATAAACTCGTATATCATTGAGGATCTTCAAAAACCAAGCAACTCTCCACGAAGAACATAGAAGAAATTGGAACCTTTAATCTTTGTAATCGAACATGGAGCTTGTAGATCACATGTAATAGCAACAATATACCTTCCTTAGCAAAAACAACACGATTAACCAAATAAATGAGCTCAACAAATGATTTTGAGCCGTGGGGTTTTAGAACCAAAATAAGCCACGAAATTTGCTAATTAACCACAAGAATCAAACAGAAATCCACTTAGGCTCTGATACCAATTGTAGGATCCCGTTAACACTTCATAACACGAATCAAGAACTAGAAATGAGAAAAGATGTGATTGTTGTAGAGAGAGAAAGAAGAGAGAGAGAGAGAGAGATGAGAGAAAATAGGAAAGGAAATTAATTAGAATGAAACAACTAACTCTTTTCTAAATAGAAAAGAGTTTATATACCCCGTCACGTTAAATGACGCGCGGGATATTTAACTAAGAGGACCACGGAGCTCAGGTTTGCTAGGAATAAACCCGAAAACATATACAATATAGATTAACTCTCGAGCTCGATTTCCCGATATTATACCTATTAACAAATCTAACCTAATTGAATTGACCGAGACTTAAATACATAATGAACGAACTTCATGTTCGACTCAATATTTTGAGGCTAATATTTATGTATAAAAAGTCTATGTACAAACTTGTTGAATTAGGGTTTTACTTATAAACTTGTAATTAAAAGTTAACCAAGTAAATTAATGATTTAAACGTGTTTATTAAGGACTTCATAATATAGGACTCTGATCAATATATGGACATTATTATATGTAACACATATGATAAGATAAATACTATGAGAAGACTTGTGGTAATTTACTAAATTTGAAAAGTGTATAAAACAAGTTATATAAATAAGAATACAAATGGATTTCAAAAGGGCTGTTTGATTTCGAATTCAAGACAGTAGGTTTGACATTTTATAAAGATAGTACACCTCATGACGATTCCAAAAAGGTAAGAAAGTTGAAAAACAGATTAATAATGAAAAAGATACTTAGTTTACGAGTTTTACGATAATAACCGGGGTTATAAAAGAATTTTTATAAAAACTTGTTATAAAATTCTACAAAGAGAAGGTTTGATATTTTTATTAAATCACGCATATTTTTAGAATTCCAAAGCCATAGGAAACGTAATTTTTCGATTAAAAACAAAGAAGTTATGAATTACGCAAGTTTATATACTTTAGAAAAATATAAAAATACTTTTATAAAACTATTTTTATAAACATTTACTGTTCATGACAGAAACATTTATTTTTTTAAACCTCATAAATAATTAAAACTTTCAATTACGAGAACGTGCTCGAAAGAATTACTAAAAACGGAGCTAAAACGAATAAAATACGACGTTTACGGTAATTAAAGTTTATAAAAGTAATTTTATAAATTATGAACAGTAAAAATTACTGTTCGTCAGTAGACCCCACTTTATAAAAATGTGATAATTTTGATAACGAAGACGTGCTCGAAGGAATCGCTAAGATCGGGATTAAAACGAATAAATTATTGCATTTACGAGTTTTACGACAATTAAATTTATAAAACGTCATGAACAGTAAAAGTACTGTTCATCAGAAGGTTATAAAATGTAAAAATGTAATATTTTTATATATCATCTTAATACGAAGACGTGGACGTAAGAA
This sequence comes from Tanacetum coccineum, assembly GCA_026074375.1. NCBI lineage: Eukaryota > Viridiplantae > Streptophyta > Magnoliopsida > Asterales > Asteraceae > Tanacetum > Tanacetum coccineum. Next base: position 3,849 of record BQNB010001822.1, on the reverse strand, counting down.
ACGCGAGAAACGGGTTTAAAACGGGAAAGTTATGTTAGTTTTACTAAAACGATAATTATAAACGCTTTCACTTTATAACAACGATTTTTAAATTACAAATAGATGGTGATGAGCTATATAGGAATTGTTAGGAAGTATTCATTCCTGACTTAGTACCGTTAGGTATATACTTAGTACCGATAGTTATAGTTAGTACTGACAGTACAAAGTGTTAAGTACTGCTCAGATAGTTAGTACCGTTAGTATAAAATAGTTAGTACCGTTTAAGAGATATGCATGAGATATTATAGGAGAAGATATGTATTATCTTTTGTGCGTTTTGTAAGCCTGTTAGGGTTTATCCTTGGTCTATAAAAGGAACCCTACGGCATTAGAGAGAAAACAATCAGTTAAATATATATATCTCATCTCATACAATCATATCTCATAGTTAGTAATCTGTAATCACTTTAGCAGATTAATAGAAATCAAAGTTTAGTTTTTCATTGTTCTTCTTAATACTATTGTGTAGATTCCGCATATACAATAAGTATTCATAGTCAGTATTTCTCTATAGTCAATCTGTATTTATACAAGTTGGCTATCACCCTTAGTAGGCTGCAAAGATCTGTTCAGTTTGGGACTCACAAGTGGTATCAGAGCCTGTGAGAAACTCTGAGTAAGAAGAACAAAAACTAGTTATAAATCTCTACCTTACAAAACTAATCATGTTTGGTTTACAAGATGAAATTCCACCACCACCACCACCACCATCATCACAAACACCAACACAACAAACTCCTCACACTGTTTCAACCATCAAACTTCCTATTCTCAAGAAGGGAGAATACGATATATGGGCCATGAAAATGGAACATTATTTAGCCCATACAGACTATCAAACTAAGGTTCTGCCTCCAAGGACTGCAGAAGAGATCTTAGCCAGAGAAAGAGAAAGAAAAGCTAGAACCACTTTGCTTATGGCTTTACCAGAAGATCATCTTGCTAAATTTCATAAAATGACTGATGCAAAAGAGATGTGGGATGCCATCAAATCTAGATTTGGTGGAAATGATGAATCAAAGAAGATGCAGAAGTATATTTTAAAGCAACAGTTTGAAGGTTTCTCTGTATCAAACTCAGAAGGACTACATAAAGGCTATGACAGGTTTCAAAGTCTTCTGAGTCAATTAGAGATTCATAGGGCAGGTGTATCCACTGAGGATGCAAATCAGAAATTCCTTAGATCTCTACCTTCTGCCTGGTCTCAAGTTTCCTTAATCATGAGGACCAAGCCAGGAGTGGACAGTCTCAGCTTTGATGATCTGTATAATAATCTAAGAGTATTTAAGAATGATGTAAAAGGCTCTACTACATCACCCTCTAGCACGTAAAATGTGGAATTTATCTCTGAGAGCACCATCAGTACTAATGATGTTAGTACCGCTTATGGTGTTTCTAATCCTTCTGGTCATAACTCACAGTATGAACAAACTTCATCATACTCCTTACTTGCAAATCAATCCAGTTGCCCTCAATTGGATCATGAGGATTTGGAACAGCTTGATGAATTTGACTTAGAAGAAATGGACTTGAAATGGCAGGTGGCCATGATTTCAATGAGAATGAAAAAGTTAAGTACAAAACGACAGTAAGAAAAAGCTACAATTTGATGCAAAGGAACCAGTTGGTTTTGATAAAACCAAAGTCGAGTGTTACAATTGTCACAAGACAGGGCATTTTGCTAGAGAGTGCAGAACCAAGGGAAATCAAGATAGTAAGAGGAGAGATGCTTGGAACTCTAGAAATAAGGATGGGAGAAGATCTGGTAAGCAGGAGGACTCTAAAGCTTTGGTGACTATTGATGGAGAAGGTGTTGATTGGACCAGTCACTCAGAAGAAGAAGAAGATTATGCTTTGATGGCTTGCAACAGTTCAGACACAGAGGTAACTTCTTGTTCAAAAGAATGTAAAGAGTCTTATGCTAAACTTAAAAAACTGTATGATGAACAACGAGCACAACTTAGTGATGCAAGCATAGAAATAAAGGCATATACTCAAGGTCTAAAGAAAGTTGAAGCACAATTAGTTGCTCATCAACAAGGTCAACTTTGCTATGAAGAAAAGACAAGGTTTATGAAAATAGACTTAGATGATAAAACAGATGTCCTAACATACCATAAGAAACTGTTGGCAGAAGCTCAAAAAGAAAAAGAAGATTTAAAAGCTAGAGTAGAAAAATGGCACAACTCTTCTAAAAATCTTTGTAAACTGCTTAATACCCAAATGAGTGCTAATGATAAATTTGGGCTTGGGTATGGGGATCACAGATATGATGCTATATTGAGCTATGAAAATGAAGTGTTACAAAGTGTTTTTATGAATATGGAAAGTGAGTTAGAAAAACAACCTTTGTATGATAGGTTTGTTACAGCATGAGGAATGCATGTTGTACCCCCAACCATGACAGGGAATTACATGCCATCTACACCAGATGTAGAAATAGATTACTCTCAATTTACATATGGTCCAAAACAGTCTCAACCTAGTGAATCTGACACCCAAACCAGTGACTTTGATACTTGTGAATCAGAGTGTAGTGTTCAAACACATGCATCTTTGCCTGAACCAACTGTAATTGAACCCAAAGTAGTAGATCAACCTAAGGTTTGGTCTGATGCTCCTATAATTGAGGAGTATGAATCAGATAGTGAAGATGAACATGTGTCTCAACATACAAAAAGAAAGGAACAACCTAGTTTTGCTAGTACTAATAAGCAAGTAAAAACTCCTAGGGAAATTGTTTAGAATCAATTCACACATAGTAAAAATCCTAGAGTTGATAAGAAAGGGTTAGGATATGGGTTTACTGCAAGAGCATGTTTTGTATATGGAAGTCTTAGTCATCTAATTAGAGATTGTGATTTCCATAAAAAGAGGATGGCTAAACAAGCTGAGTTAACCAATAGCATGAGGAAGAAGTCTAGTCAAAGGAAGATTAGACCAATTTGGAACAATGTGCAAAGAGTGAATAATAAAAACCAATTTGTTCCTACAGCAGTACTAACTAGAACTGGCAAAATTCCAGTTAATACTACTAGAGCTAGCGGTACTAACAAAGTTAGTACTGCTAGGCATGATTTTAACAGACAGGTAGTACTAACTAATGTTGCTATGAAAGTTAATACTGTTAAGCCTATTGTGAATAGAGTTGGACCAGCAAATGTTTTTTATAAAACTCATTCATCATTTTCAAGGTCTTTTATTAATACAACAACACTCAGAACAAATTTTTCATATCAAAAGGCTAATACTGTTGAGGTAAATGCAGTTAGTGCTGTTGGGGGAAAAAGGGAAACTGCTATTAAGTCCTCAACAGGTTGTAATTGGAGATAAAAAGGACATTACTGGCAAAATATCTCCAAATACAATAGTGGATCAAGTCTTAGAAATTGTTTCACTTTCAAAGATTCACTAGTCAGACTCAAGCCTAAACAGGCTTGGGTCCTTAAGAGAATCTAATCTCTTTTATTTGATGTGCAGGATTATCCACACAGAGCTTTAAAGCACTAAGGGATTATTGATAGTGGATGTTTCAGGCACATGACTGGAAACAAGGCCTACCTTGCTGCATATCAAGACTTTAATGGTGGCCCTGTTGCTTTTGCAGGAAGTAAAGGATACATAACTGGTAAAGGTAAAATAAAAATAGGAAAGTTAGATTTTGAGGATATGTGCTTTGTGAAAGAACTTCAGCAATTCAATCTCTTTTCTGTGTTACAGATATGTGACAAGAAGAACAAAGTTCTTTTCATTGACTCTGAATGTCTTGTTTTGTCTCCTGAATTTAAGTTACCTGATGAAAATCAA